>CM076571.1:184926689-185216192 GCA_034641835.2 Pinus albicaulis | reverse complement strand
GTATTAAAGGCATGTATGTGAATAGTTGAAGGGAAGAAGGAATAATTCATTATTGGCCATTCTTGTACTAAGACAAGATCATAGTCCAATATAATTCTCACCTAAATGACATAATTAATTTTGGTTCTAAGGTGAATAATGGAGGCCATTCAACATTCACATGAATGGTGTGTAACCATTATGAACTCATGCAAAGAACATTGAAGATAGATACATGGGGCTAGACATAATAGAGAAGGAAAATCAAATGGAAGAGAAGTAAGTTATAAGAGAGAAAGAAATAGAGGGAGAGGTAAATTCATTCTCTCTTGGTTGATGCTACCATCCATGAAAGTAGTTGTAGAGTTATTGATTCCTATAGGAGGGTGATGAAGGAATGATAGAGGCCATTTTGAATTCATGTGATGAGAACTACAAAATTATGTATAGATTGTGAAAATAGATAAGGAAGAGATTCGAATGGTTAAAAGCTAATTTCTTGGAAAATAAGTGAAATCTAGAGAGGGATAACACAGAGAGATTCAAACTACATAGCTTAAACTTGCAATTCAAACACATCTTTGCTTGATTTGAAATAAAATTGATGAAAAATATTCTTAAAAAAGGGCTACAAAGAGGCTACTTAAAATGATTTAGCCATACAAATTTATTGTTTTAAATTGCTTTATATAATGTATATATAGTTTTTTTTAATCACATAAATATATACACATTTAAATATTTTCCTTGAATATTTATTTATGGATTATAATGTCCATATTAAAATGATTTTAATGTTATTAATATATTTTTTAATACATTTCAATATTAATTAACCATCCATATTAAAATATATTATGTATGAGTCACATATATTTTATTATTAATTATATACTTTTAAATGTTGAATTTTAATTTGATATTAAAAATTAAATAAATTACATATCACCTTGAAATTTTTTACTTTAAATTACTCCTCTTACAACTTTTAAATATTTTATTATGATCAACATTAAAATGATTTGTCATTTACAATCTTTCCATATACATATGCATGAAGTTGATATTGAAATAAATTATTCCACATGCATATTAAAAACCATTACTTGTGTCATGTACTAAAATATTTTTTAAATTATCTTTAAGTCATGTACTAAAATAATTTTAGAAAGTATAAGAATTATACAATTTCTTGTACTGAAAAGTATAATTTTAAATTTTTTTTTTAAGTTACTTTATTTCTCTATAATATTGGTATAAGATTATTACAGTTTATATGCACATTGAAATATTTGATTTATGGTTGAGAGTAAGAGTGTAACAAGTATATTCATTTGTAATATTTGATTTATGGTTGAGAGTAAGAGTGTAACATGTATATTCATTTGTTTTTATGTTATAGTCCATATTTTTTATTCACAATGAAAATTTTAACTAAAAAAATTGCAAATAACACATTTAATCCCCCTAGAAACCTAATATATATATATATAATGTAATTTTTCATTCTTTCAATTATATTTTTGAATGTATAAAATGGATTCAATGTCTTCAAAATTTATAGTGAAAAAATTGACTAAAATATTTTCACATAAGAAATTTAATCTCTTTGGAAACTTAATAGATCTGTAAATAAGACACACACACACACACACACACACACAAAAACACACACTACTTGTAAATTTTTAAATCTCCTCTTCATGGCTACCGTGTGTGTGTGTTTGACGCACGGATGTACCAAATCACACCTGCTTAAGAGGGGTGGTTTTTCCCTCTTAAGTTCTTGGTCACAAGCAGAAACTAATGGGAGTCAAGCAAGTTAGTGGAACATGCTAAAACATAACATACTAAATATTGAAATAACATGCATATTCAAACATAAAAGATAAACTGAAACAAATAATAAAAAAGCTATAACTAGAGTCAAACAACTTCAATAATCCAAATGGTGGCACTTATGTCCCCTCTTATTGAGTGTTGGTAGGAATGAAGGATGAAAATTTTACCCACTTGCCAAGGGGCTCTTAGAACTAGGAAGTTTTAAGTCTCGATGCAAGGATGTCTTTACTTCCGAGCTACCTTGGCGCAAAGTCTCCATCTCTCTACTCTGGTGGACTGGAGTTGTTGGATGGCCAACAATTGAGTCCCCTCTATCTCTGCTCCAGATCACTCACTCCTAGATTGCTTGGAAAAATTATGGCCAACATTACAATGTGTTCTCATATTTTTCATCTCTTGGTGGCCTTTTATAGGAGAATTCAAATTCTCCTTCCCTCTCTTAGTACATTGTGGATGGTGACCCAATAGAGGATGGTGATTCCATTGTGTGACACATTTATTCCATTTTTTGCTCCCTTGAGGTCCTAAGGAGGCTTAGGAGGCTATCCTTAGGTGGCCTCAAGTGTGGGATCAATGTCCTGGAGTGTGCCTTGTGGTCCTGGAAAGTGGCTTCCACCACTCTTAGGACCGCCCAATTTTTTTAGGGAAAGCCATGCAAAGGCGTGTTTATCAAAGAAAAGTGAACACAAAGGCGCATTTTGCTGGTTCCTTCAGTGCACACTTTGATTTTCCTCTTAAAACTTAGAGATTTTTAAATACCTCATATTTTATAATGACTCTGAGCCCTGTAAATCCATATGCCTGACATTTAATTGTTGGAACCACGATTTCCGTTAGACCAAAAATTGCACGCTTTAGTCTCTGCTATAATCGCCAGAGTTAGGATCCACGAGAGGCAGTTAGTCCATGTCATGAAACACACGAAAAGCGATGAAACCAATGTCCAACAATCTCCCCCCCAACGTGAGCTGAGTGAGTTTCGAACTTGAGACCTGTCGCTCTGATACCACTTATTGGAATCATGATTGCCGTTAGACCAAAACCTACAGGCTTTAGTCTCTGCTACAATCGCCAAAGTTAGGATCCACGAGAGGCGGTTAGTCCATGTCGCGAAACACATGGGGAGAGTTGAACCCAATGTCAAACATTAATAATGTCATATTTTCTTGTTCGATTTTCCAGTGATAACAATTTCCCCCTAATGTGTGAGGTCTAGGAAGAACTGTATAGCCGAAATACATTATATTTTATTTTCTATGTACTGTGTAGAGAGAGAGAGAGACCTATGTGTAGCACGGAGTTGGAGACACCCTGCACCAGGTCAAAGAGCGAACATGTCTTGTGGGAACCTTGCAAGCAATGGTATAATACAATAGATACAATTTTTCTACAAGGCGGGCATGTCCCATGCTCGTGATGCTTTGGCTAGCTAAACAAATCTATTTGATAGATACAGATTCTGTCTGTGTCACTAATATGTTAGTGATATGTTGGTTGATGATGACAACTGCTGACGCCATCAGGGGCGTTTTTTCTTTGAAAATAGGTGGAATGTGGTACCCATATGCGTAAAATTGGCATGGCATATAAATGTGCATTGTACGCATAGGTGTATGGATGGAACCTTCCCGTGTAAGCATTGCTGAAAGAGACACTTATAAAGGCATGGGTCTTCGATGAATTTGATCAAAGTGCAATGGTTGTAAGGTACAATACCATCTTGACATGAAAGCTTGTGTTGTAGTTGAATGTCAGGAGGATCGATGACATCTGTGGGAAATGATGTCTCCCATAGTGCCATCCAAGGATGTCCCTTCTGTGGAGAGGGGTGATCCAAGGTACCACTTCCTTTTTGAAAAATAGGTGTTGATGTCAATAAAAATGAAGCCTCAACCAAATGAGAGAGTCGCTGATACATGGGATCAGGATCCTGGATGTGATGGCTTTAGCATAGGCATTATGGCAAGGGGTGACTGAAAACTGATGATGGGGATTCAATGGCCCAAAGTCAGAGTATAAAAAAGCAGCTTGGTGATAGTCATAACTATTTCTGATGGGGAAATACTTGGAGTCGGTAGGACATCTAGGGTGGGTATATATTGGTTATGAATATCATGGTGGCTTATGCGTAAGGGTGTGATACTCCGACCAAGGGTGACTAGGGACTATTGCCATGGGAGGAAAAATGGATGGGTTGGTGGGGGACATAGTACACTGTTTCGGTCTTTGTACACTTAACAAAATAATATAATAATGGGGTTTGGCTTGTACAAAACACAGAGATAGGTGCCCCAAAACATGAAAGTGTTTGCTCACTGATGATGTGAGGAAGGTGTTTTTTTTTAGGGTGGGGGCTCCATTGGTTGGTCTCATGTGTGGGGTTGATGAAGTAGATGGAAAATGTCGTAGTTGGGCTATGATGATGGAGGTATGGTAGGCCAAATGCGAGGTGTGGTAGTGCACTTTTTATATTATTTTAAAAACCTGGTAGTCCAGGAAAGGGGTTTTATTTTGATATGGTAAAAATTGACCTGATGCATGGTGAGTGAAATGGACATGAGGTGCTTCCCAGACTAAAGTGGTATGGCCATGACGTTATTATTTTTGTGATTATGGTCTACTTTGGGTGACGGGCGCCATGGAGGGGCGACTCTATCGACCAACGAGGATTTTTATCATGTGCAAGGTGGGGTGATGATAGACATGGTCAGGTGTTTGGAACCTATGGTTAATTTTTGATGGAGAAATGATGTCAAGATATGTAAAGATTTTCTGGGACTCTATCATGTTGAGGGTAGAATGATACCTGCTATGGAACTTTCAATGGATGGAGCGGTGAATGGTTTGCACACTTCCTGCAAAAATAAATACCCCAAGTGAAAGTATATTATTTATTCACATATTATTGAAAGGCATGTGCTTTAAAAAAGAAGATGAGAGAGGGCATACCTATCAACACTGAAAATTTATTTTTTTGGGGGTGCAAATGTGTGGCATCGCCCTTGGGCGTTATGGAGTGCTGATCACAGTGCTGCTTTCAGTATTTTAATTGGGCCTTCTGAGCTCTCGTTATGGTCCTCCAAATTTTCTGAAAAGGGTGACATATAGGTGAATATGACTCAATTCATTTCATTTGTGTCAGTTGAGCATTTGAAGTTTTGAGAGGTCAGAGGCTTCTGTAGAACAATTCTTACTGTTGCAGTCAGCCTGAGCACTCGATATTAGCGATTTTTGAGTCAGGTAAGCTCCATAATGTCCTGCACTTTAATTTTTTCAGTGTGTGGGTGCCAGGGTCCATACAAGATGGGTTTGTATGGATCTTAGGCTAGTTTTTACCTTGACCGTGCAGGCGATCAAGGTATAGGCACACAATTTGCGTGCAAAAATAAGGTTTTGCGTGCATTTATTGCACTTGTCCTAGATTTGGGCATGCCTTTGGTGCATCTGTGAGAAGGAAAGACGTGCTCTCCTCACACCTATTTGAGGAATAGGCATGCGGAGGGCCGAAGCTATTGTTTGCAAAAATTTTGTTAAATTTTGTCTAGTTTTAGTGTTTTCAGTATGGCTGATGTGTTCCTGTTTTGATGAAAAGATGCTGTGGAGGGAGAGGGATTTGCCTGATCTCTGGCTGCCTTGGCTGCTGATGGTCATGCATGCCAACGTTTGGCACATTGGGGTCTTCTCAAATTCATGGAGAATGACCTGCTACGATCACAAGATCGTTTTCTGTGCTATCTGATCTGATGTTGGAATAGGTAGCGCAAGGTGATGGCGTTGCAGGGGTGCGACCTTGTTATATTTCCAGAGATGGATATCCATTTTTTGACCAAGTTTCTGCCTCAAGGTGAGGTGCTTCAAAATCCATTTCCCTCTAGGAGAGTGTATCTTGAGAGATTTTCAACAGGCCATTGTAGTGGGTTGCCCCTTACGGAGGGGTGCATAGCGATAACTACTGTGACTGACTTGGTCGAGCGGTGTGCTCTGGTGGCCATTGTGTGACTCGCGGGGTCGTCTGCTCCTCATCGGGCATCAGGACCGCAGCTCAGTGTCTTGCGCCAGCTGAGGGCTGGGCACTTTTTTAACTTTTCTCGTTTTTGTTATGATGGGATGCTGGCACAACTTTACAACATCCAAGATGGATCGAAGCTATTTATTTATGCCAGCATCATGTATGAGCGAGTGGTGCTGCTGAGACCTATGGTGGTGGTGCCAGCTGGGGGGCCACAGGAGCCTCGCATGAGGAGGTGGGCCCCTGTGATACCTCACATAGGTGGAGGTAGGGTGGGGCGTTATTGGAACACCACTACAGAGGCTTGGTTTGAGGCCAACCCTCTGATGTTTCTACCATTTTCCTATGTGGGGATGGACTTCCGTGGAGACCCAGACATGGGTCTTCCTACTGGATATGCTTGGGGGCTAGCAGGTATGTTATTGTGTTTTCTGAATTTACTTGAGTATTTATGTATATGTGTATTATGATGACATTGACATATTATTGGTTACTCTTGCAGATGTTGGTGAGGTTAGACGTCCTATGGCTCGGTTGGTGGGACACCATTTGATGCGGCGACCTCGAGAAGCTTGCGGGGGACAGGGTGGAGCTCCTGCGCAACCTCTGTATTGAGCATCGAGCGAAGAGGTTAGCCCCTCGGGGGGGGGGTAGTAGCTCAACCGCTACCCAGAATGTTGCTGAGCGAGCTTGTGCCAATGCAGTAGAGGCCCGTGTAGCGGAGTTGACAAAGCAAGTGGCTACTCTAGACGTCAAAGCTCAGGTGCTGGATGATGCATGGGGTCGAGTGGACCGCTTGACCGAGGGGATGCCTACCCGAGGTTTTGTATATGACCTCGAGGATGCGTGGCTGGAGACCTTGATGGCCCAGGAGAGGGGATATCGACTAGTTTTACGTCGGGTTGAAATCTCCATTTTGACGACGGCTCCCGTGTTGGTACTAGGAGCGGCTCTGGGTCTAGGTGCCCCACCTGGGGTAGCACCACCCTAGAGTCTCATTTTACATGGGGAAAGCACCCTTTATGAGGATGCTTCCCCTATTTTTGTTGACTTGTACTTGTGTATCTTTTGGGCTGACTTATGGGTCAGAAACACTATTTTTTGTACTTAGACACAATATGCGAGAGATATTTTTTTCGGCTCTACATGGTGTGCCCCCTATTTTTGTTTATGGATTATACTATGCTGATATATATCTATGTTTTTTATGTTTTTGTTTTTTATGTATAATGGTTTATTCATGATGCATTCCAGTTTAGAATATTGTTAGCTATGCGATCAACTATTTGGTTCTGACTCCTTGGTACATTTGTGAATGTATTGTAGTCAAATTGTTGGCTTAATATTTTTGCACACAAGTATTTTCTAAACAGATGTGAATCCATTATCTCAAATTCTTGGTTTAACTGCAACACTACTAACTGGGAATCAAGGTAGATATGTATATGGCGTATGCCCTGATTGAGGGTGTTGCACATAAGTCTGATGACGGTGTCATATTCTACCTGATTGTTTGTTGTTGAGCCGATACAAACACCATTTGTGCAGAATGGTGATCGACCAGGGTGATAGATAACCCAGGAGGCTACTGCTAAACTTTGAGACCATTGCGATGCTCCATCGGTAAAGATCGGGCTGGTAATCCATTGTGACACTAGATCACATTTGTGACAAGGCTTTTGGTAAAAAAATTAAAGTGTTTGGGTACGTTGACTATAGGAGTGGGCCTTCTCAGCCTTTATGGGTAGAA
The DNA here is from genome assembly GCA_034641835.2 of Pinus albicaulis. Classification (NCBI taxonomy): domain Eukaryota; kingdom Viridiplantae; phylum Streptophyta; class Pinopsida; order Pinales; family Pinaceae; genus Pinus; species Pinus albicaulis. Next base: position 185,208,612 of record CM076571.1, on the reverse strand, counting down.
TTTATTGAGATAAAGGTCATTGAATAGGTTATTGAGGCATGTTCCATCTAGCTCAGTCAAGATGTATGCCCCCCTAAGGATGCAATGTTTTATGATGTAGGGTCCTTTCCACAAAGTTTAGAACTTTATTGGCCCTAGGGCTTCTTTTGTGACATCGTAGCAGAGGACTAGCCCTCCCTCAATGAATGAGCGAGGGTTGATGTGGCGGTTGAAGGATGCTTTTAATCGTTTCTTATGGGCCTTGTTGTGTTGCAGTGTCTGCATCGGATTTCGTCGACGAACTTGAGTTGTACTAGGCGTTGTTCTAGAGGCTGGGTATCATCGAGGAGTTCGATGGCGGCATGTAAATTCAGGATCTTGCAAAAATCGACGCAAAAGCGTAAGGTGCACTGATTTTTCACGATGGGAATAGGATTGGAAACCCAAGACATGGGGGTATCTTGAGTCCTAGTTCCAATATATGATGATATGAATCATATATGGTGTATCGTGTCATTGATGTTTGGTGGGGGGAGAATTTTTGTGATGGGGGCTTGTGTGAGTGCAAGGCTGGGTCCCTCGTTAGGAAGGTCAATTTCCTGTGGGTGTAAATTGTGTCTAGTGCAGAGGTGCCTGAATTTTTCCATTAGTGGGCATGCCTCTGATTCGTGGTTATGGCTAGTGCAAATGGTGCATGGTACCACTGTGCCAACTGAGTAGATTGTGTGGGAATAAACACTACTCTTCGTCCCATACGTGGATGCTCGGAAAGGATCTGATGTAGAAGATGAGGTTTTCTACTTCCATTTCCGAGTTTTTGGCTTGGGTATGTCTAACTCTTTTGGGGAGTGTAGACTTAACATTGCACTTGCCACTCTAGGCTTTGGGAGATGCTCATATTTCATTTTATGATGAAAGTGTGAACAAATCTAGCAATAAGTGTGCATTATTTTCTCTTGGTTAGAGAGAAGTCTTTGCGGGAGAGAAGAGACTGTGTGAAAAATATTTTCGAGGTGCTTCATTTCTTTGCACTGATTGACCCGGTGGCAGATCAAGTCGCATAGTTTGCATGTTATCCTAGGTTGAACCTAGGTCATGCTTGGTTGGTGCGCCATCCCAGCTTGCCCATTATGCCTACATGGGTGTGGGGTAGATGGCTTGGGGGCGTTATGCCTTATATATTGGTTGAGGAGATCCTACTCACTTGATGGCGTGACTGGGTACCAGTGGTGTAGCGCTTCTAAGTCAGGGCAAGTGGTGACCACATGATTGGGTGTTTTACATAATGTACATGTTAGTCTTCTCTGCAGAGAGCGGTTGGGGGTAACTAAGGGTTCCCTTATTGGTCGCTTTTCAGCTAACAAAATGAGGATGGATCTACTCATCACATCTTCTTGAGTGGTCGAGATGTTCATAGATTCAGAGTCAGAGCCATATTCTTGGGAGAGGCAGACTATAGCTGAGTGTGAACTAGCTAGTGCTAAGCGAAATCAGGGGATATAATGGCATTGTTCTAAAATTTGGTTATCGGCACATAAAAGAAAAATGAATTGCATTTCCTGCAAACCAACATAGTAAATGTGCTCCATTGGATACCACCTGTGGATTAGTTCCAGGGCTATGCATTCCTCAATGAAGTGACCACATTCATCGCACAGTGTGCAATGTATGACAGGAGGAGGGAATATGAATGGGAGTCTTTCTGGCGACTGTCATTCTTCCTGCAGGTATAGAATAAAGCGAGGTTCATCTCCAGATGACTGGGTGGAGGGATCCTCTTGATAGGATTTCTTAATGGCATGTAAGGCATCCCTATATAGCGGAATCTCTGGGAAATGATGGGTATAGTGTCCATAATTTCTGCAGATAGCACATGCATGATTTGTATGCAATTCTTTTCCTTGACGTTTTGTGGCAGGTTCCTTTTTATGGGAACTTGTTGCCGCGATGTTTAGCGCAGAACTAAGGAGCGATTTTAATTCATCCATCTTTAAGAAATTATCGATAGGGTGGCCTACTATGTCACATATGATGCAGCGTGGTGATTCCCATGGCGTGGTGGGATTCTCCACATTCTTTCCTCTTCTCTAGGTTTTCTTAGTCGTAACCATCGGTTTTGTGATGGGAATCTCCTTTGAAGGGATGTTTGCGAAAGTCTCCTTAACGGCTGGGGCCTGCTTAAGATTGAGGGGGATTAACCCTCTAGAGGTGATGTGTGTGACTCCCATTGGAGTGGGTGGAACTATATACCAAACTTGTATTGCAAATGATAAGTTTGGTAGGACCACTGTTGCCATCACTTGTTGTGACACAAAACAGGCTGGGGGGAAGAGGAAAGGAGTTTTGGAGGCGACATAGGCTAGAGAGGCTATCGTGGCTGAGGAATCAGTGTCATTACTGCTCATATCCATGTCTTTATAGGCTTTGGTGCTTGATGAGGACATCATGCACACCAGAGCCCCTATGACATCAGGTGATGACTCAGGTATAATAGGGGGATCTCCTAGGAATGACCCTAGGATGGATGACGATTTGAATTGGTTGGGGCCATATTATTGGTATCATGTAAGTGTGTTAGGAGACGTGTCTACATAGGGTATAATGACATCAATATTTGTTAAGGGCCTCTTTTCGCTGTGTGTCAATTAGTCGACAGTAATGATACGGTTCTCATGGGGGGACAACATAGTTTGAAAGATGGAGGATGCTATGGCTGAAATGGCATACATATAACTCCTGCCAAGGAGTATATTATAATCAGTAGTGCTATTATTGGATGGGGCTTAGGGTTTGCAAGCTCATATCTTATTTAAGGAAGAGGATGGAAACCATTATTCATTATGTATGTTTATGTATAGGATATTTTTGAATATATGGTCTGTTTAGACATGTACCTTTCTCTTGTTGTTTATCTGAGATTGAGTGTTGTTTAACACAGGGTGTTCTTGATTGGGAATCTTGCCTCTTCCATTTAGAAGTTCTTGGAGGATTCTTGTACTACATTGTTCACTATCAGGCTTAAGGCCAAGCTTCATCTTTCATTTACAGTGCAAATCCTATTGAGGGTTTAGTTGTTTTGTAGGTTATAGCAGTGGAGACTAGATCTGGGTCATTTCACTTCTCATTTTCAGTGGAGGAGGCTTCCTTTCCATTAGGAGAATAGTAAGGAAGGCCCTTGAGCATATTTTCAGATCTTGAGCATATTTGCAGGGTGGATTAGCACACCATTTGGAGAGTTGTTTTTCTAGTGAAAGGGATCTGCCTTTCACTTAGAGGATCTATTGGAGGAGGCTATTCTATTGATCAGATCAAACAAAATTTCTAGATTTGTATTTTGCAGTGGATCTTCATCCGTAGGGCCTAGATCCCCATCTTGTATATGGTGTTTTGCTAAAATCCCTTAAGGGTTTCTTCAAAGGAGGTTGTATAGTGCTCAGATTTGTATTGGATCTATCTTTTGAGGCACATATCAGCCCTAGATCTGATGTATAATCATTTTTTGTAGCAGTGTTTTTAAAACAATGCTATAAGAGTCTTCCAACTTTATATATAGTAGCAACACATCATCCAAGAGGGATTTTATCCATTGGAGGCTTGTTCTTTCTTGTTATGTATCTTATGGCCCATTATTTATGCATATTTTGCTGCTATTATAACATATGAAAGGTCTCCATATTGGCATCTTGCTTTTATATAATGGTTTAAACTATTGTTCCAGTATTTTGCACTATCTTCCTTCTTTTCCCATTTGGGAATATTACAAATTTAGAAAAAATATTAGCCTATGGCTATAAATCCATGGTTAAAGAGTTAAAGGCCAAGTTTTGTTTAGGAGATATGAAGGAACTATGGACCACCGTGTTACTCTTAAGATCATTGCGAATGAATTTAGAAATAATAAAATTGATCTATTCTACTTTATCATTGATTTAAATGATTTTGATGCCATCCCCATGACAAAACAATGGAGGAATATAAAAGAGATAATGGTTCCTATTGAGTTAAGGGTTGATGTGAAAACGTTGTATGGGATTGTTATTGTTAATTTTGGGGCCACTTAGGACCACTTACAACCACATAGCATTGATTGGAATAAATTAATATAATATCAGAGTCAAGAAAGGGTGCCCCTTATCCCCTACCCATTTTTACATATACATTTACAAGTTATAATAGTGTTTGGAAGATGCAGGTTGTGTTGTTCCCACATTTACTGTAATATTCCTAAATTAGCCTATAGCTAATTGGAATATTAGAATCCCATTTTTCTTTCTTGTTGGATGAATAAGGGGGTGAGGAGATCCTTAAAGACTCTTTAGTAGGAATAAACAACTTCTAGTGTGAATGTAGATCAGTTAAGATAGTCAGAATAAATCCACCTTGGGTGTGAATGGAGAAAATGCATGGAGACTAAGGGTTGACCAAATAAAACAACGCTGTAAATGAGAGAGTGGAGCTAGTGGAGACAATGTAGTTTTGGAGGAGGAGTCTTTGCATGGAAGTAACCTCATAAACGAGTGGGGACCTGTGTGAGGAAGATCACCAAGAATATAAGGGAAGGGATGGAAGCCATGAGAGGCATTCAGAATATTGTTTTATGTTTGAGTCTTATGAATTATTGCATGCTTCAGCTGTTTAGCTGGGTTTGTTGTACTGTTTAGTACAAGGGTATTCTCATTTGGGAATTCCACACTCTTCCTTAGAGGACTTGTTGAAGAAATCTGAGAGAAGAATTCTAGGCTTCATTTCCACCATCCGACATTGGGCCAAGTAGTCACCTATAGCCATAGTGCAGTCTCCTTGATAAAATACATTATTTTTCATGGTGTTGCAGTGGAAGGGTCAAAACCCCTGTTTATGAGCTAGTTTCCTAGAGGAAGGATCAACCTTTCACCCAAAAAGATAGTAAGGAGGAGCTACAACCATTTATTTGTATTTTCAGCCATATTTATGTCTATCTTCAGTCAGACAACATGATTCAGCCATAGATCTGCAATATATACCATTTTTTTTTTATCTCATGCCTATCAAGAAACTCTTGCCGGGTTATCTTAGAATTGTGTAAAAGAGACTAGATCTCAGTTTTTCAGGTCTCTTGAGTAATATATCAGCAGATCCAATTGTTTCTATATTTCTATAGCATAAACCCTCATTAAAATGCGTTGTCTCATGATTCATAATTTATGTGTTGCAGTAGTCATGGAGTTGTAGTGTTTTTGGACTAATTTTGGCTTGGGAGGCCTATTTAACTAAGATATAATGATTTGTTTATGATCTCCTTGTATATTTGGTTGCCATGATACATAAAATAATGGATCCATGGGATTTTCTTGACTTTTATAGCATATTTTTCTGGAAAATATGTTTTTAGTGCCTATATTGCTGATTTTCCTAAATAGGAATATTACAATGGCATCAAAGCTCTGATCTTGGCTCAGCCCGTGTACTTTAGCCATTATGTCATCTAAGGAGGCTTCTCATAGGAAGGAGAAGAAATGCAGGAGAGATCAAGGCAAAACCTTATTATCAAGAGGGAAGGAGTTCTCAAAACTTCTTCTTCAAACTTTGTAGTGCATTAGCAAAGACATCAAAGAGATGAGGAGGGAAAGATATGGGGATCCCTCAACAAGATTGTACATGAGGAAAGCTCCAGTTCCTCATATTATGGGTGTGAGCATTCAACCACACCATCAAATTTAGAACACTCTACCAGGCCTATGTTCTTAGAAAGTGAGATGGAGAAAGGAAATGTGCCAAAGAAGGAGACTCTTGGTGATTATTTGCAAGAGTATGAATCTCAATCTAAGAGGTTCACAGATCACCTAAAATTCCAAGGGTTTTGCAAGATCAAGGAGGATAAAATACCTAGAAACCATGATAGAAGCGTGGATAGAAGCACATGGTGCAAGCAACATGATGAGGGTAGATTCCTTCTATCTACTTTTGATGGGTCACCTAAATGTTCAGCTAGGGCCTGGGTGGAGGAGCTTGATACTTATTTGCAGCAGCACCAAGTTTCAGAAGATGAAGCCATTAGAGTAGCAACGCTGCATCTTGAAGGTAAGGCTTATGCTTGGTGGTTATTTGAATCCTTTTCATTAAAAAATGCAAATACATCTAATTATGCAAGGTTCACTAGGAGAGTAGTGGAAAGGTTTGATGAAAAACATTCTGAAACACCTTTGGTGGAGCTAGTCAAGACAAAACAAACAAAACCTTTGAATGGGTTGGAAGGATCTTTAGAAAAATATTGAGGGGGATAAAATTTTTCAGAATACCTTGCTAGAGGCAAGATCCCTACTTCATAGAAAACACTCTCTTGGAAAAGAGGATATGGAGATCTCTTTTTCAAAAGAGGATCCTCTTATTGATGATGAGGTAGCTTCCATTGATTTGAAGAGGAAGAGAAGGCTGGAGGTAACAACACTGTCACATTAGGAGTATATCTAGTACCTCATGAAGAGGAAGATGGATAACTTGCTCTAATGAGAGGATTTCTTTTATATTCACAAGAATTTCCAAAGAATATCACATACAAAGATCAGAGCACATTCCATGAGAAGCATGTGCCATCATTGATAGATTGTGAGATCTTGAAGATAAAAGAAGAAAATATGGAGGATGATCATCATCATATGATTGAGAGCACACACCCCTACCAAATTTAGAATTGTGATGTACAAAGGAGGCAGACTGATTTTCACAATGAGAGCAAGGAAAAATCAGCCCCCCCCACATATACAGCCTACTCTAGGCCTTGATGTGTCATTACATGGAGGCATTCCACCAAGGAGACCCCATGATTGGAAGATGAATAAAGAGTTATATCAACATGGTGCGGAATTGACATATTTGACTAAGGAAAGAGCCTTGGGAGAAGCTAGCATAGCGCTGAGAACCTTTGATGGGTTCCAAGGAGAGGTGAGCAATTTTCTGATATGGACATTGCTATCTCCCACTCAGCTATTTGCACTGGAAAAGGATGATCCAGAAATCTATGATAGCATGAGCATGGTTTCAAAAGGATATTCCATAACATTGGAACAAAAAATGATACTTCCACACATGAGGAATATTTCTAAATATGACAAGAGGCTATTGGAACTCTTGTATGCATGTACCAAACTATGGAAGTTTTGGAGGGGAAAGGACTTCCAGGAGCAGGTTGAATTCCATGTACCTCAATATTGTCTTGGGCAAGATCAACTGCAAGGAAGGCAACAAAAGTGGAGTAAAAACACTCCGACATGAGGCTTTGGCATTGAGCATGTCAAAGAGGAGAATTATGATGTGACAGGTGCTTAATTTCCGATTTCAACAACGCTGTCATTGTTGGGAAGCCTAGATCCATATTGGGAGTCCCAACTATTGGTGGAATATTCCAAGAACCTCTTCACATGTAAGGTTCTTGATGGGAAAGTGATGGATATGAGGTATAGAGTGGTTGATGGAGTCATTTATTTCCATGGTCAGATATACTTGACTAAAGACTCCAAGCTCAAGAAGGCGATTCTACATTTAGCTTATGAGGCACTCTTTTCAGGACATGTAGATTCCATTGAGTCTTATCAAACCATCATGGAGGGATTATATTGGGAGGATCTCAAAGAAGATGTGCACCAACATATCAAGAGATATGTAACTTTTTTGATGTATGAGGAGGAGAACAACCACCTTGCAAGGTTGTTATAATCACATCCCCTTTTGATGGAGAAATGGGAAGGCGTATCTATGGACCTCTTCACCAACTTGTCTAAAATATATAATAAAGGTTGTGTTTTGATTCTTATTTATCAACTAACAATGTATGTGCATTTCTTTACCATGAATTTGCAACACATTGCTCCATAAGGGAGCAAGCCTCTCTTTGAGTTTCACAGTCCTATTGGGACTACATTCAATGATGAGAATAACCACTTCATGGTGGGCTTTGGGCAAGACATGTTTTGCTTGGTTCATATTCAGCCAACACCTAATGTCCTCTACTATTTTTAAGCTTTTGAGAAGCTTATGGCAGCAATTAAGTGGTTGGATGGCCACTTATCATATCATGTTTTGAAACAGCTAGAAGAAGAACAACGTTGGTATCACTTGAGGGGCTATTGTCACCATCCATTATGCCATGTGACACTTAGTTCATATTTATTTTGGAGCCCATATGGTGATGATACTCTATTCACTATATGTGGGGTGGATTGGGCAAGAGGGGTTCCTAGAAAGAAAGAGTGGGATCATGAGATTCCAAGTACCTTTTGGCTTCTTAATGACCATATTATTACAGCGCAAGACCAGCAGTTACACATCTATCATAAATGGAGGGAGAGACAACATGAGTTGGATAACCTGATCTCTCATTTTCAGCGATACAACCCCTATACATTGCAGAACCAGGGGATTGGTTATCGTTTCAATGAGCTAACAAGGATGGCTCATTTTGTTTGGATGATAGCATGGAGATTGGAGTTTCTCATTGAGATTGAGGCACCTAAAATTTACCATCTTTTATGCCTTAAGGAGGCCAATGGACATCATATAACTCTTTCTATATATCTCCCATTTTTTCATAATGACAGCTATTTGGTTTATCTACCAAAAGCTAACTTGTATATTTCGGACGAGACATATCCATTGGAGATTTTGCAGCACCCTTGTCATTGCTTGAGGACAAGCAACATTTGGGAGGGGAAGATTGTAATATTCCTAAAATAGCCTTCAACTAATTGGAATATTAGAATCCCATTTTGCTTTCTTGTTGGATGAATAAAGGGTAAGGAGACCCTTAAAGACTCTTTAGTAGGAATAAATCACTTCCAGTGTGAATGTAGATCATTTTAGATAGTCAGAATAAATCCACCTTGGGTATGAATGGAGAAAATGCATGGAGACTAAGTCAAGGTTGACCAAATCAAACAACGCTGTAAATGAGAGAGTGGAGCTAGTGGAGACAGTGTAGTTTTGGAGGAGGAGTCTTTGCATGGAATTAACCTCATAAATGAGGGGGGCCCTGGGTGAGTAAGCTCACCAAGAATATAAGGGAAGGGATGGCAGCCATGAGAGGCATTCAAAATATTGTTTTATGTTTGAGTATTATGACTTATTGCATGCTTCAACTATTTAGCTGGGTTTGTTGTACTGTTTAGTACAAGGGTATTCTCATGCGGGAATTCCACACTCTTCCTTGGAGGACTTGTTGAAGAAATCTGAGAGGAGCACTCTAGGCTTCATTTCCACCATCCGGCATTGGGCCAAGTAGTCACCTACAACCACAATGCACTATCCTTGAGAAAATGCGTTATTTTTCATGGTGTTGCAGTGGAAGGGTCAAAACCCCTGTTTATGAGTTAGTTTCCTAGAGGAAGGATCAACCTCATTAGGGGAATTTTGAGGTTTAAAATGGCCCTCCTAAGGAAATAATAAAATAATAGTTAAACCAATAAAATAATATTTATGAATTTTCAATTCACTTTTTGCACCACAATCAATGTAACCATAGTTAAATTCAATTCAAAAGTTGTACCAAAAGAAAATTAATATTTTTTTTTTATTGATGTGACTATAAATAAGAATGAAATTTTCAAGAAAAATTCATTATCATTGAACAAATAATGCATGTGTCCTTTGTACTTAAATAAATTAAAATAAAATATAAATATAAATTTATAAATTCTTAATTATATTATATGCTATTAATTAAAATTTATATTATTTAAATTGTATAATAACATGTAATTAATATACTATATAAATATAATATAATATAATAAATGTATAGGGATATGCATTGTTTCTTTCAAGAAATATGAAATGAAAATAATATATTTTTATTCAAAAAGTGTGAAATGACATTTATTATGAATACTTTACTTTGACTTTAAAAGTACTTAGAGCACTACCATAGTTAACCATGAGTTTTTATCCACCATTGAGAATGTGACAAGTAAGTACCTTTAACTCAAGCAATGCCACCTCAACCATTAGGGATGATGTCATCCCCTAAAATGTGATTGGTTTTCATAAAGTGAATTTTGATTGTACATTTTCCTTAGGAGGCCCATTTTAGACCTCAAAATTCCCCTAATGCACCCGGAAAGCTAGTAAGGAGGAGCTACAACCATTTATTTGTCTTTTTAGCCATATTTATGCAGTGCTTTAGTCAAATAGCATGATTTAGCCATAGATCTATAGTATATACTTTTTGTATCTCATGCCTATCAAGAAACCCTTGTTGGGTTATCTTGGACTTGTGTAAAAGAGATTAGATCTCAGTTTTTCAGCTCTTAAGTAATATATTATAAGATCCAATTGTTTCTCTCTTTTTGTAGCATAAACCCTCATTAAACTGCACTATCTCATGCTTCAGAATTTCTATGTTGCAGTAGTCATGGGGTTTTAGTGTTTTTGGACTGATTTGGGCTTGGGAGGCCCGTTTAACTAAGCTATAATGATTTTTTTTCTGATCTCCTTCTATATTTGGTTGCTATGATACATAAAATAATGGATCCATGGGTTGTTCTTGACTTTGATAGCATAATTTTCTGAAAAATGCGTTTTTGGTGCCTATATTTCTGATTTTCCTAAATAGGAATATTACATTTACTAATATAAGCATAAATGTTCTCGTTTATGCTGATGATATAGTTGTTTTGGCAAGGAGTCATTATAATATTTGAAATAAACTAATAATTATCCAAAATTTATGTTCCAAAATGGGTATGTTTGTTAATATTGACAAAAAAAAGTCATGATAATTAAATATAGAAATATATTACATATGATACTTTCATATATGGAGACAACAACTTGGAGGAAGTTCCTTCATAAAAATATATTGAAATAAATATCCATCACAAGGTCAACTATAATTATAACATTAAGAAAAATAAAAATTGAGGATGGAAAGATTATTATGAACTTGAAAACGATTGTAATTCAACAAATATTTAGATAAGTGATAAAATAAATATCCTCTTATGGATTGTTGTCACTCTTGTTGTTTTATATGGATGTGATGTTTGGGGTTTTATTATCTCTAAAATATTGTGGAGGAAGATAGAATAGATCCAAAATATTTTTATAAACTATGATCTTGACATTAAAGGAAATGTCCCTTATCCTATCCTCCTAATTAAAGAAAACCTTTCTTCTATTAAAAGAATTTCTATGGATATATCTTATGCATAAGAAGAAGTTAAAGAACATGTAATACAAGAGGTTTCATAAAATTACTTCTAATTGTTGCCAAAACCATCATCTGCAACTCAAGGGGGGATGGCATAAGCATGCCTAGTCTTGGCTAGACCACTACAAGATAAAGGAGGACATTTTTTTGTAGAATAAGGATAGTCTTAAAAATGTTATTACATAAAAAATTAAGGGAAATTTTTGGAGTAATGAAGAGTTAGATGGATAAAGGAAAATAAGATATTATAAGCAAGTGATCAACCCCAACCTCAAAAATAAAATAAAAAAATCTCTATGTATTAACTAATGTAAAGAAGAAAATAAACATTGCTAAAATGATAACAAATTTTCATCAGTTTCATAGTGAAACCACACTTTGGTCCATTCCGAAAAAACCATGGGAGGAAGGATTATATCACCTTTATGACACTAATAGGGATGAAAATGAAAAATTCTTTCTCTTAGGTTGTTCATTTGATACTCACATTCAATATAATTTTTAAAATATTTATCACACTACCAACCTTGTTGACCATTTAAGTCCACAAAACTACGGTGATCTTAGAACATTTCCACTAGATTTAGTATTTTTTAGGTATCTAAAAATGGGAATGAAATACTCCATGTAGATCTTGAGAAGTAACTACCAATGTATCTGAACATTTCTTATTTATAGGCTATCTTTTCTAATATTTTTATGTAATAGAGGTTTATCATTACATCAAATAATTATTGTTTGGTGTTACTGTCCTTTTATATTTTTCTTTTATTCTATTTCCTCATTGGATGTAAAGCATAAGTCAATGTTTTGTTATGTGCAACAACTTGGGTGTTATTTTGATAATAGTAGTGTGTGGTTGAAAAGGTTGAACTACTAATGATGCATATACCATGTTGAGCTCTTATTTATTTATTTAAAGAAGCCTAGTGGAGGACATAAATTAGATTTCCACCACCCCTTAATAGGTACTTGAAATCCTCATGTATTATAAAATAAAAATTTCTCTTAGCTCCATGGATGGAAGTGATGAGATAAGAAATGGTTCAATGTGAATTTCTAGTGAATGGCTTCATCACTCTATTACTTTTCATTTTTGATATTTAAGAAACTAAATCCAAGGGTTGATTACTAAATATCCTAAAATGTCATCCGATGATTTTCATTTGGATTCATGCAACATGTTAGTTCTTAGACTTATCATTGAGTATATATTTATTTATAAGTAGAATGAGTAAGGGAAAGTTTCCTAACAAGATATGAAGATTGGTTGTCAACATACCAAAGATTTCATGTTATCTTCTTGGAAGTATTATTTTCTATTGATATTTCATGGATAAGGATCACAACTAGTCTTTGAGATAGAAAATTTGATTTTGATACTAATTTGTGCTGAAAAATAACACAAAATCTCTCCCTCCCTCTCCCTCTCCCTCTCTCTCTCTCTCCCACACACTCATTCAAAGTTCCCTCTCTCTCTCTCTCTCTCTCTCTCTCTCTCTCTCACTCTCTCTCTCTCTCACACACACACAAATTCAAAGCCTCTCTCTCTCTCTCTCACACACACACACACACACACACACACACACACACACACACACATTGAAGGTATCTTTCTCTCACTCACACAAAAATGTGAACACACACACACATTCAAGAAAATTTTTGTCACATCCCTCTCATCTCTTCCTTAGAATATTAATATTGATGGTGGTTTGAACTAGAAACAACATAAGTCTTTTACTAATGTGACTCTAGAATTGAGCAATAGCCAAACTAGGATTGGAGAAATCATGGCGTGATATATATATATATATATATATATATATATATATATATATATATATATATATAAGGAATCTCAGTAGATTCTTCCCACATTTAGAGATGAAATCCCTATTAAACCAAAGGTGTATATTAGTGATCCTTTCCAAATGGGATTGAAACCAAGCATATATCTCACATGACAATCCAATTTCCCACCATTATTAGTGAGAATTAGTTTAGTTAAACCCAATGGCCTAACCCTTACACAAACAGTGACATCCACCTATGTTTATGTGTGGTGACCTTCTAATATTATGTTAAATAAATTCACAATTACTTAAAATTAAGTATTGTGTGTTACCAAATAAATTAATATTATAATATTTATTTGCTAGATTTATCTCATTATAAAAAAATCATATACATAATGTAGTTTTTACATTATTCATTTTTATATAAAATCATAATAAAATATATAATTCTTATACTGACCTTTCATATATAAAACTATGAAATTATACATACCCACATATAATTCATGTAAGTAGACATCTTAAAAGTATACAAGCACATTTATTATAAATATTCTTTCTTCACAAGTGGTATTTCTTAGAAAATTGAAGCCTCATATATGATGCGAATGTTTTACAAATTATCTATGCATATTCCTTAAAAATACATCAAATATTTCATAAAATACATTATTTCAATAACTAGAGTTCATTCCATTCAACTTGCTTATGAATTAACTTCATCGAAGTTGTTGAATAACATATTGTCATGGTCATGAAGTAAATTCATCAAAGTTATTTGAATAATATATGGTCTCATAATCCCCAATGAAGGTGGTGAACCAGAGAAACATTGGGATTCTCAGGAGAACAACATTGGGATTTGTGGGGGTGCTACCCCACTGCCTCAGCTAAAAATTAAATGTTCAAGCATGGTAGTTGCCATGCATGCGAGAATGTGTAGAAGGCTTCTAAAGGAGGGAATGATGAGGCATATGATTTGGCATTTCCACTCTAAGATTGATTATTTTTGTTTTGGAATGGGAGGTAGAGTATTGTGTGAAAGTTTTGTTATCCTTGTCCAGGTTGGTGTGACATTGGAGCTGACCTGGGGATGACATTATGATGCAGGAGGTATAGAAATTCTTAGAGGGAGTCTTGTGAATTGGTAAAATCTACAAGAACACACACGGTAAGAAAGTATGAGACCCTAACATAGGAGGGTCTAGACAGAGAACAATTCAAAACTCTATGGATATTTCAGTGTCGTGGGGCTTCTATAAGGTCAATTGTAGGGTGGAATTAGACAATTGACCTTCACCCTAGATTTTAATAATCTTATTTTGCTTCATTATTTGGTGATGTAGTGAATTTATAGTGTCGGTAATAAGAAGTTCCTTTTGGGGGAAGTCTAGATTTGTTTTTTGTTCTTTGTCATGTTCTAGGTTTAGTAGGGCCACTTGTGGGCTACAAATCCATGTGGGAGGCTACATGTTGTTTTTTTAAAGGTGGTGATAGAAATTCATGTGTGTTACTCTTGACTTGGCTGACAATGTCTGGTATATGTTGGCATTGTGGAGGAATTTCCAGTTCCTAGGTTGGAAACTAGTGGTCTTTTATACCCAAGGTTTTGTCAAAAGGGTGGATTTTCATGGTGTACAAGGTTATTTCTTTCTTCCTAATAGCCACCTCAATAAACACTTAATAAAATGCTTAACGTGGAATTTGTGGGAATGGCTTTGGTGTTGGATGCCTTCAATTTTTGGGGGGAGGTGTTAGACTGATGACCAACCAATTTACTGCCTAACATGTGTGAATGCAAAGGGGGCTAATAGCTATATAGATAGCTAGTAATGGAGACCTATTGTGATGTGATTGTGTAGTTGCTTGTTCGGCTCTCCAAAGTTGTTGTGATACAAAGCCAAGAAACAAAAAAATGGAGGAAGGAATCATGAGGAGTTTGGAAAGTGGATCATGCACCACCAATGTGGCAGGAATAGAAGGGTTATCAACCTAAGAGTTCAATGTGAGGATCACATGATAGACGACTGCAAACTAGTTGAAGCGGCGAAAAAATCCTTTCCTAGTCACCTGGGACCCAATCGTTTGGAAGTTTTTTATATCCAACTAAAACATGTGACCCTTATCTTGAAGAAACTCAGTAGGAATCATCACGATGATCATAATGCGATCATTGGTTTTATGAATGACTTGCGATGCAATCAATGGAAAATGCAGGACCATATGGCCACCTTTCAAAGGGGCAAAGATGAATCTATGAGAAGCTGGAATGTTTCGAAGGGAGATTTGCGCATATGGAAAAGCATGTATAATGTGACTTCAAGATCCCCTCATCTCCAGGTGCCAGCCCATAGAATCCAACTTTGGTAAACTTGTCGGATCCTTGATGGTTGTGGGTTGTTAGTTACTTTATGTGTTTTCTGATTTTATTGGTTAGTTCAGTTGTGGTTTATTAGTATGTATTGATTTTTGGCTACATGTTTTGTTTATTTTCTTCTAGAAAATAAATTTGGTAGCCTGTGAGGTTGAAAAAAATTGAAAAACCGCACACAATGATATAATCCTCCTTTAAATTAATAAAATTCCCTTAATTAAAAAAAAAATTGTTTTTCTAATGAGTTTTACCAAAGTTAATCCACTACCTTATTGAGTATTTTCATAGGAAAAACCATTACTAAGGATAAATGTTAATGTTGGTATTATTAATAAGTTGTCAGTCATAATAAAATGACTATTGTGCCAAACACATGTTTTTCCTTAACACAATTATATGTGAGAAACATCTATTTATCTTTAGGAATTTAAAGATACATTAGTCAATTAATTTCCTAATTTATAAGTTAGGGAAATATTCTCCAAAATCACAAAATATAAAAATAACAATAAAAATTATTCTTAAATTAAAATTATATTATACAATTTGATAAAACTAAACACATTAAATAAATTGAAAATTAATACCTCCAAAGAATTCTTTATAACTAATATTTTAAAATTTGTTTGATACAACTTCCAATATAACTTGATTATAGGCGAGAGACTCAATAGTGACAATTATTTATAAAATTCCTTATTGAAACCTATTAGTTCTCACTATATGGCTATTACAAGCTATGAGCTCCTCAATGCCCATGAAATTTTATATCGAAACTTAAATATGAATCTAATAATTTTAGATTCTTATTAGATTTTTGTTTTTGTTTTTTTGTTTATTATGTTTACATAATATTTTTAAATAAGTATTTTCATTTATTCGTGTTAAGGTAAAAATTTTATTAATAAATGAGTTATATATATATATATATATATATATATATATATATATATATATATATATATATATATATATATTCTAAGGAAAAAATCAGTAACTTTCTATTAATAAATGAAAATTTACAAGAGTAGATGCTTGAAGCATTCCGAAAGGTCTCGAGGGGACTCACAAGCGTGACACACGCTAAGTAGCAAGGCTACCAAGAAGTAGAAATAAAAACTAAAATTACATATTTCCAGATACACAGGGATAATCTTTTTTGCCTATTTTCTTTTGGATTTTTTGCAAACCTCAAGTGAAGGAGAAGTAGTAATAATTTCCAACTCATTATTACTAGTAGAGATTGGATACGTGAGAGCGCTTTGTTCCCCCTAATACTTTATTGTTGTTTTTCCCCACCAAATGGTTTTCAATGATTGGAACAAAATTTGTAGTATTGTTCTTCTCTTCATGTTTTTTCTGTTCTTCCTGATTTTCTTCTCCCTCCTCCTGTGTACCATGTTGTTTTTCTACTTCTGAATGCTGTTGGGTTTCATCCATTTCTTCATCCTCATTGTCTGAATATGGAGTGTCTGGAATTATCCATCATTTTTTCTTTTGTGGTCTCTTGTTTTTTCTTTTCTTTGATTGTATGCAAGTGTTTTGCAAATTCCTAGTTTGATGGCACACCCTGCATCTGAACGCTGTATTTTCAAAGTCTAAATTTTGTATCCACTTAAGGTCTTTGTGTGTTAGGTGGATACAATTCAGAAATAATTTTCTTAAATCCATCTCCACACATATACGAGCAAAGGTGAAGATCCATTTATCCATTCTTTCTCGGTCCATTTTAAAAAAAAACATCCTAAAGAGTTCCCAATGTTTTCTAAGATCCGATGGTGCCAAAAATGGAGCAGAAGGTTATGTAACCTTACCAAAAATGACATTTTTTTGACCCCCATTGAGTTTGCATCAAAACCAGGGAACCATGGAGTTATGAAGAGGCCCGCCCTTCCCAAGAACTAGGGTCCATCATTCATGACATCATTGTAATATTTTTGGTTATCAAATTGAACCACAAAGAAAAATTTTGGGCACAAATAAATATCACAATAAGTGGTCCAGTTTAGATAGATTCATGCATTTAGATCTTCAGGTTTTGGCCAATATCCATTAAATCGAAAAATAATAGATTTTTCTTACAGAGTATTGAATAATCCACTTACTTCTGGTAATTTTGTTAGCCAGCTATAAGTTTGTTATATCAAATGTTGGCTAAATCTTTTTTGGAGCCTTTAAAGAACAAATTTTACTGCTTAAAAAGTGTTATCTCTTGAAGACTCTTGAAGGCCCCATGCCTCTGTACGAATCTTCCCTGCTGTGCCCATTTTACATTTAGAAATTCTACTGATTTCAAAGACAAAATACTACTGCAAACACCTTTTTCCCTTTCCTTCCACTTCCAAAACTAACCTCATTTTTATCCCTTTGTTACCCAAAAAATTCTTCATGTTCATATTTTTCCCCTTTTCCCCTCCATCTAAACCCCTATGATAAGGTTCAAGAATCCTTCTTTGCCTTATCGAAACCCTCAAAACCCTTGAAAAACATTGAAAACTTCATAAAAAATACATATTTTGGTGTAAAGGTTTAAGCCCCCTTGGGCCAAGTCCTTAGCCTTTTCCACTCCATATGCCTTGGCATTGGAACCAGGCGCTGAGCTATTTGGGTGCTTGTCGCATCGGAGGTAACACAGTGCGCAAGACTTCCCCTTTATTGAAATCTCCGATGCCGATTAGGCCTGTGCATAAAACCTCCGGTCATATTGCTTTCCATATAGACCATGGCCCCGCAGACGGGCGCCAAGCCAAATCCCGAATATAAAACCCTCTCGACATAAAACTTTGTGTATATTTAATTCTTGGGTTTTTAATGTTTTATTTCCATTTTATTAAAAGGAAAACCAGGCGGAATTCATCGCACCACTTTTGATAGGGAGGCGGTTTTTTCCGTTTGGCAGCGATCAGCGCCACTGGCCGATACGTGGCCTTGGGCGATATGGTGATACCGTTTTCCTTGGGCATTAAAGGTCGGATATCGGCTCGGTCCGATATTAGCATGTGTTGTCCGATCTAAGGCCAACTCATCGGATGGTGATCGCGCTCTGAAGAAGCCCGTAAGATAAACGTGGTACAACGCGGTTATCCAAAACATCTCCACCATTGATCGCGTGGCCCGATCTCATCTGACGGCCCACGTTCGTCCCGAGCTCCCCACTCATTTTTTAATCATTTTTCTCCAAAACAAAGGTTTTTACCCTTTTTCTCCGTTTTTCGTTTATTTTTCAAATAGAGCGACTTATTCACTTTGACTTTTCACTCTCGCTCCCAACCGTCGATCTCTACGCGATCAACGGTTCTGATTTAATTCTTCCTCCATTTTCCCTCTGACCTCCTCTAATCAATCTCGACTGTTGGATAATGCCATCCAACAACCATGCTCTCTCCACATGGCTTCTGAATTAGTAAACCTATATATGCAGGATTTTATAGCGTTGTTCATGTTTTGCAGGGTTTAAATGGTTTTTCCGCTATGCTGAAGAAAATTTCAAAGGCTGAGGGTGACGATCCTCCCGCCTTGATTCATCAAAAGGAATCATTCGCAGGATTCAACTCCACGTTTCATCAATGATTCATGAGGCATTGATGCCATACGACCCCTGCGCAGCCCTGCACACCAACAAACACAACGAATCAAGCACAAATCAAAGAGTATCAGTGTCAAAGATAGGAACACACAAAAACATGAGATTGAGGATAGATCTGTGGGGATTACGGCTAAGATGAATTATCAAAAGCCTAATCCCCCTATTAAAACAAAGTTTAAAGGTAAATCATAAAGGTTCATCAAACATAAAGCCTCCACCGCCACAGCTGAGGCAAATTGATTCCTCCCAGCTACCACAGTGCCACCTGTGCCTCAAAGCATTCAAACAGAGGCCGAAGTTATTGATCAAGATCAAATATTTTTCTCAGCATAGCCAGAGAAGTTAATTCTGCAAATAAACTTAATGACAAAATATCAGCAGAGTTACTTTAACACAACACAGAGCCTCAAAAGTCAAAAAGAGCTCTCATCAAGCTTGAATCTTAATGTAAATTATTTAATATAGAGGACACCTATGTAAGCTTCTTCATCGAGCCCCCAAAAGGCCGAAGAACCATTAAGTCTGTATTAATTATATTTGGAGATCTTTTATCAGATCTCACCTCCTCATTCTTCTATAAATACTACTGGAGAAGATGAGAGAGGGGTTGGTTGAGTTGGTTGCTGAACTTTGAAATATAATTGAGCTTGAGACTTCTACTTTTAAATAGTGTAAAATGGCTCTTGGAGCTCTTCTTGTGATAGATAAGTTAGTCTGGGAAGTGTAGATGATTTCTAAACTAAAGCATTGGACTTAAAGCTGTAACTGGTTTGGAGCATCAATACAAGCTGATTTATGGGATCCTGGTCTATGTCGACGGTGATGTTATTTCTTATTGTGAATTGTCGTTTTATTTCTATTTTCACTGTGTTCATCTTCTCTTATAAAGAACAACATGCATAGAGTTAGGACCTACTATATATGAGTACCCTTCTCTGATTGAAAATCTTTATCTACATGTTTTCTTCCAATTTGTGTTATTTAGGAATGATTTAATTCAGTTTAAGCATAGGAATTTTGGCGTTCCCTCGTCCTGTTGCCTTAGATAATTGTTATTCTTAAATGTTGTTTTCAGCACATGTTAAGTAGAGATGAACTAAGGAAGATATGGTGTGCCCTAGTCCTAGTTTTATCCCCAAAGACTGTCTGAATGTTTCCCTTGGAATGTGTTGAAAGCTGGCTAGTTTAAAAGTACTTACCAGATCTTAGGTCATTCTGTGTTATATTTGTGTTAGTCTTGAAATTTACCAAGTAGAGCAGAGCTAGGAGAGGATTTGTGGTGAGCCCGGCCCACTAGTTTCTACTCCAAGAGTTGCCTTCAAGTTTCCATTTGTTTTAAAATATTTTCTATTGAAAGTGTATCAAAGGCTGGCTAGTTTAAAAGTACTTACCAGATCCTAGTTTACTTTCATGTCTTTATTAAAGTGTATGTCAAAAGCTGGCTACTTTAGAAGTACTTACCAGATCTTGGGTTGCTCTTTGTTCTTCATATGTTTAAGTCCCCTTCTTTTTGTATCATTTCATTCCATAAATCAAACTTTAAAGAGATCCTTAGACATAGATGACTTGCCCCATGGACCACTCTTGAACCTGATTGTTTCAATTAAACCCTATTATGACTCCATAGCCCAATGGACTAAAACCTGCAAATTATCTATCTTCCTGGCCAAAGCTTGTTCTTATTGCTTGCAACTTCACACCTTTGAAACTCTTTGCATTTAGAAATTTTCCACCTCAAACAGTAATCATGCTCAACCATCCAAAAAACAAAACAAACCCTCGGCCTTCATAACTAGCCTAATATCATTTCCCAAACTTTAAAGAGAAAACCATATTTTCACTTATTGGAGAGATCCCTCTCTGGATTCAGGAGGGCTAGATCCTAGAATCCCAAAGTGGTTGAAACGATGTTCTCCCTGCAGTCGGACTTTTGCCAATATTGCTGATTACAGGGTGCTAACATTTCTGGCGACTCCACTGGGGATTGAACCCAGAATCTCTGGTTCCCTTTAAAACTTCATAAAACCTTGTGATTAAAAGCAGCCTTTTCAAGCACTACGAAGAAATGGTAATCATGATGAAATTTTTTTGAATCAGTGACAAACTAGGAAAACCCTAGGGTTCTCACAAGAGTTTATCTAACCTTGAAAAATCAGCTGGCTTAGCCATAAGAGTAGATTTTCTTTGTCTCATAACTGTAGCTAAGTTTTGAAATAGAGTTAGGACATTCTTAGAAACCACACAACTGAAAAATAACTCCAAAAACACCAAAAATATTTCAGATTGGTATTCCAATGAACATGGTAGTGGACCATAAAACCTTTTACCTCTGAAAAAGAGCTAAAAACTTCCACTTTGCAACTCCACAATCCTGAACAGTCCTTAAGAATCCACTGGGAAGAACCCTTATCATTGTAATATCATTCAAACTCAGCTAGAGGACTGTAGGATTAAAATTTGTGTAAACAGATTAGTTGACCTTTTAAAGACTGTCATACCTGGTCGAACTTTTCTTGTTTATTTGGGTCTGAAAAACACAACATAGTGGCTCCTAGAAAGATTCATACCAAAGCCTACCCTGACCCTGATCCACCTGAGATAGTTGATAACCCAGAAAGTATCCTTAGGAAGTCTCCTAGTATTAAATTATCAACTGTTTTTAGATCACCCTTGAGAGCCAATTCAGTTCCCGAAAATCTTTCAGCTCTACAACAATCACAAGTTGACTTAGTAAATCCCTTTAGAACTAGGTCTCTTGATGATGTAGATCAGTTAGATTCTGAGTCTTCACTTTCATCTCCTGAAACAAGTGAACATCCTGGTAGCAGAGAAGCAACACCTCCTGATTTACATTTCTTTCACAACTTAGGTGTCTCTCATCCAAGATCAGCTCAGCAATCTACTCCTAGTCCATCCACTTCGGCTCACCCTACATCCATTATTCAAACCACTCCACTTCAGCCCACTTTCCCTCTTGTTAATCCACCTCTTGTAAATCCACCTCCACCACATATAATGGCTGCATGGTATGCTCCCTCAGTCCTTCCTGTACCATTAGTCAATCTTTCACAGGACTATTGGTCCAAAATTCCATTGTATGATGCTAGTAATGCTTCAACTGCATCACAACATGTGGATAAGATGAATGAATACTTTGACAGAAATGAAATTGATGATGATTCTATCAAGCTTAGACTATTTGCTCAAAGTCTGGGGGGAGAAGTAAGAAAATGGTTTAAGGGCCTAACCCCCCATAGTATCAATGATCTCCAAGCCTTCCATCAAACATTCTTAAACAAATGGGAAGTAAATAAGAATCCTCTCCAAGTCCTTTCTGATTACAAGAACCTCCATAGAAACATTGGGGAAAGTGTGCAAGCTTATTGCACCAGATTTAACAGTGTGTATAATGCCCTTTCCCCAGATCTAAAACCTCCACAAGGCTCAGATTTAAACAAGTTTCCTGAAGGGTTCGACCTTGAGATGGCCTATCAGCTGAGAGAAAGAGACCCTGCAACTCTGGAAGATATGCAAAAGGGGGCTCTTGCTGTGGAAGTAAACTTAATGGAGAAGAGAGCAAGAATGAAAAATGAGAAGAGAGTGTCCTTTAGAGAAGAAAATACACCTTCTACCTCCAACTAAAATATGGAGAGAATGATGGAGGAGATGATGAAGAAAATGAGCATCCTTGAGAGAGCACAAGCCAGCCAAAACCAAACTACTCCTTAAAATAGAAACCAGAATCAAAATTTTAGAAGGAATCAACCTCCAAACAGACTTAGGGAAGATGATCAACAGATCACTCCTCCCTTTCATCAAAACTATGTAAGTGAGGTTGAGGAAACAGGTGAAATAACAGAGGAAGACGATATCAACATGCTGGGGGTAGATAATGATGACTTTGAAGTTAATTATGATAGAAAACAAGGTCTATACACTCCTTATGATGACAAAAGAGATGATGATGAAAGTTATTATCAAGACATGGAAAATGTCATCATAGAGTCTCAAAGAGAATATGACCTTAGAAGCAAAACCAGTCAACAAACTCCCAACACCAAGATCTCTGACAATTCTTCAAAAAACAACATTGCAACCAACCTAAAGTTGTCAAACAAAAGGACAAAATAGTGGCTGTGAATTATGGTAATGATAAAGAGAAAAGAACTCAAAATAATGAAAAATAGAGTGCTGACATTAGTAGTACTAACACTTCAGTTAATACTCCCGTGAAAACAATTTTTTCAAATGTAAATAAAACAAATCAGCAAGCTGATGTTGCTGATAGACTAGCAGCTAGTAGGGCTGAAACAAGTACCTCAAAGAGTCAAATTCCTTTCAGCCTAGAGCAGGAAATTTCAAAGATCAAAATCTCTATTCCCCCGACTGAGTTAGCTTCCCAAAATGTATATAAGACCCAAATTTTGAAGGCTTTAAATATTGAGGATAATAATGACATAGTCAATCTTAATGACGACCAGCCAGAGCTCATTTTTGGTCCTAATATCGAAGGTATGTATCAAGAGGGACCTGTTCCTCCCTTTTATGTAAGTTTAAACGTTCATGACAAAATTTTACACAATGCTATGCATGACTCAGGGGCTTCTCACAATTTAATGCCTAAAGCCGTCATGGAGAGCCTGGGTCTAGAAATCACCAGACCTTATAAAGACCTTTACTCCTTTGACTCGAGCAGAGTAAAATGTTTAGGATTAATCAAATACCTCTGTGTTAACTTAGCCCAGATCCCAGCCAAATGCTTAGTGATGGATATTGTTGTGGCTGATGTTCCCCCCAAGTATGGAATGTTGTTATCAAGATCGTGGGGGGCTAAGTTACAAGGGACTATGCAGATGGACATGACCTATGTGACTATTCCTATTTTCAATCAGAATAGAAGACTTTACAGGGAGTCCCATATGCAATACACAGTTACAAGTCAAGACCGACCACAAAACTCTCCTTCGTATTCTGTAAATACAAGCCTTGATTCTTTTATTCTGTTTAATGATGAATCACTTAGTGAACAAATCACTTTAACAGGATTAATGGTCGA
Organism: Pinus albicaulis; assembly: GCA_034641835.2. NCBI lineage: Eukaryota > Viridiplantae > Streptophyta > Pinopsida > Pinales > Pinaceae > Pinus > Pinus albicaulis. The sequence continues at coordinate 185,184,639 of CM076571.1, read as the reverse complement.
TAGGGAGGAAGAGAAACACAACGCAGGAGCGTCAAAATGGTTTGCTGCATTTGAAAACCTTAGCAAACCAAACAAAGGTTTTGAGCTACAAGTTATGCGTCCATTGCTCTTAAACCTTGAAAATCAAGTAATCAACCCTCAACACAGTGAAAAGCCTACGGAATCAAAACAATTACAACTGAGTGTTGATATTCAACAACAATCAGAAAGCACGTTAGTTGAAGAGGACAGTAACCAATATGAAACCGAAAATAGCCCTCTATGGAGTATGCACTTCGATGGGTCTTGCACTAAGACCAACGCTGGTACAAGTGTCTGGATTTGCAACACTAAAAACAATCACACAAAAAGCATTTCCTGTAAATTAAACTTTCAGTGTTCTAACAACATAGCAGAATACGAATCCCTGCTTTTAGGATGACATCTATTAAAAACGTTAGGAGCCAAAAGAATCAATGTGTATGGGGATTCAGAGTTAGTCATTAGGAAATTCAATGGGGAATATAACGCAAATATTCCTAGACTTAGGGCCTACCGAAACGATGTCATGGACCTTTTAAAAACATTTGAGGAGTCCAAAATGATTTTTGTCCGAAGAAAAAGAAATATTGTGGCCCACAATTTAGCTTTTGCAGCTAGAACATGCTTAACGCCATATGAAACCAAAGACTACACAACTCAGATAAAATTTAGACCAGCCGTGCCTGATAACAAAAAATATTGGTAGGTGTTTGACGGAGACAAACAAATAGAAGACTTCATGCAATTCAGAAATGAATTCGAACTAAACACTTCGGACTCAAATTATGATACAGACTGCAGTGAAGAAAATTTTCTTGGGGAAGAAGAGCCGTCTCCTGAGCTTGTCAATATTAATCTTCTCACCAGCAAACTTAAAAACAAAACAGAATTGGATGCAGAGTTAGAAACAGAGGAGTTAGAAACTCTGCAATCTAAAGATGAAAGTTTGTCAAACGGTCTGACACCATTAGAAGAGTTGTTTGATTTTAACGATGTGGCCAAGAAGCCGAAATTGGAACCTATAGAGACCGAAGTGGAAGAGTGAAATATATGCAGTGAACTTAAACCAAAAATGATTAAACTGTCTAAAAATTTGCTAGCTCACATTAAACTCAATTACATAGAGCTGTTTAAAGAATTTTCTAATGTTTTTGCATGGAGTTACGAAGATCTTAAATCCTATGACACTGAAATAATACAGCACAAAATTCCCCTAAAAGAAAACCAAAAACCATTCAAACAGAAACTGCGCAGAATAAACCATGTCCAGTTGCCCTTAGTTCAGAAGGAGATCATGAAAATGTACGATGCTAGTATTATTGTCCCTATTAGATATTCTGAGTGGGTGTCTAATTTGGTGTCTGTTAGGAAGAAAACTGGAGAGATGAGGCTTTGTATAGACTTTAGAGACTTAAACAAAGTTTCATTAAAAGACAACTACCCTTTACCTAAGATGGATCATATTTTACAAAGGGTGGTAGGGTCTAGAGGAATTTATTTGCTAGATGGCTATTCAGGGTACAATCAGATCTTAGTTCACCCTGCTGATCAATTAAAGACAGCCTTCACTACACCATGGGGCACTTTCATGTATGTGAAAATGCCCTTTGGTCTAATGAATACTGGAGCAACTTTTCAGAGAGCCATGGACATAGCGTTCTCTGAAGAACTGGGCTACTTCATCATTATATACCTTGATGATGTTACTGTGTTTTCAAAGATAGATGAAGAGCACATAAAACACTTTAGAAACTTTTTCGAGAAATGCCAAAAGTTTGGGATATATTTAGAACCTAAGAAGACACTATTCGGTCTTCAAGAAGGTAAACTTCTTGGGCACATTATCTCAGAAGAGGGTATTAAGATTGATCCAAAAAGGATTGAGGCCATATTACAAATCTCTCATCCTCGAAACATCAAGGAGTTGCAATCTTTCATTAGAAATATTAACTTTTTGAGAAGGTTCATCCCCAACTTGGCTTAGCTTCTTAGAAATATCACAAACATGTTGAATAAGGAGCAAGGGGTAAAATGGACCTTGGAAGCAAAGAAGTCCTTTGAGCTGGTGAAACAAGCGTTAACCAAAACACCGGTTCTAATAAGTCTTGATTTTTCAAAAGATTTTTTTAGTTTTTCATTTGCATCAGAACATACCATAGTTGTTGTCCTTTTACAGAAAAATCCGCAAGGACAAGAGCAAACTATTGCATTCTTTAGCAAGGCATTGAGGGATGCCCCTCTGAAATATAAAATTATGGAAAAGCAAGCTTTTGCTTTAGTTAAAGCTTTAAAAGACTTCAGAGTATACATCTTGCACTCACACATCATTTCCTTTGTCCCAAACTCAGTTGTCAAAGATATTCTAACACAGGACCCAGATGGTAAGAGAGGTAAGTGGATTGCTATCATTCTTGAATATGATTTAGAGATGAATCCCACTAAACTCATCAAAGGCCAAGGTCTAGCTAGATTAATGGCTGAATCCAATTTTGAAGTTCTTGATATTAATACGATTGATGCGTTGGATGACCAAGAAGGATTCTCAACTCCCATTGTTGAAGACCATTTTATGAATTCTCCTTGGTATGTTGATTTTATTTCTGTTTTTCTTAATTTAAATACACCTCCTGGTTTGACAAAAACAAAGGCAAGGTTTTTAAAATTGAAAGTTGTAAAATATTGCATTATAGATAGATGTATTTATTGGAAAAATGTAAGTGGTGTATTGCTTAAATGTTTGCCTGAGTGTGATGCAGAGAAGGTTAAGCACGAGTTCCATGAAGGAGAGTGTGGAGGTCGTTTGTACTGGAAGACAACAACCAACAAAATTTTGAGGGCTGGTTTCTATTGGCCTACTCTTTTTCATGACGTGCACAAGATGATCATAGCCTGTCATAAATGTCAACTTTTTGAAGGAAAAAGAAAACTGCTACCCCTACCTCTACATCCAATCACTGTTGAAGCCCCTTTTCAACAGTGGAGACTTGACTTCATAGGAGAAATCCATCCACCATCTTCTGCCCAACATAGATGGATTCTCACTGCCACATACTATTTCACTAAGTGGATAGAAGCCATACCTTGTAGGCAGACCAATGATTCTGTTATTATAAAATTCATAGAGAATAATATTCTCTCTAGATTTGGATGTCCTACCAAGATCATCATTGATAATGCAGCAGCATTTGGATCAAAGAAGATGGTTGAATTCTATCACAGATATCAGATAACATTGGGGCATTCCACGGCCTATTACCCTCAAGGTAATGGACTTGCGGAATCCTCAAACAAGAGTTTAGTGAACATAATCAAGAAACTATTGGAGGACAGCAAAAAGTCTTGGCACACAAAGCTGGTCCATGCACTTTGGGCTGACAGATTGACTTTGAAGAAATCTATTGGTATGTCACTTTTCCAAATTGTGTATGGTACTGATGCAATTTTTACAAACAGCCTTGGTGTACCAGTGATGAAGTTGATTCAAGAGTTTCAAACTAAAGAAAATGACATGATCAGAAGAATAAATCAGACCATTCATCTTCAGCAAACCAGAGAAGAAGTTTATAACAAAGCATTACAAAAGCAGGACAACATTAAAAAGCTTTTTGACAGAAGAACCAAGGCCAACAAATTCAATATTGGGGACAAAGTTTTAAAGTGGGACTCAAGGAGGGAAGACAAGGGAAAGCAAGGAAAATTTGACAACTCATGGCTTGGCCCTTACTTTATCCATTCAGCTGTTGGTAACAATGCATTTTTCTTGCAGGAGTTGAATGGAGCAGAATTTTTTGGGGGTCATGTCAATGGCAGGATGCTTAAGCATTACTTCTCTTGATCCATGTTATGTTCCGAAAGCCTTTTTATCTTTTTTCTCATTATAAATACTCCACCCATCATTGCATTCAAAGTTATAAAAAATAAAAAATACAAAAACAAAGAAAAGAGGGCAGATTGTGAAAACAAGAAAGGTATAGCCCCATACCAAAAAGAGAAACAAATCTGAAAGTGTGCAAACTCAAATGCCACTCATAAGGGGAATTTTGAGGTCTAAAATGGGCCTCCTAAGGAAATAATAAAATAATAGCTAAACCAGTAAAATAATATTTATGAATTTGCAATTCACTTTTTGCACCAAAATCCATGTAACCATGGTTAAATTCAATTCAAAAGTTGTACCAAAATAAAATTAATAAAAAAATTGCATTGATGTGACTATAAATAAGAATGATATTTTCAAGAAATAACTTAAAATGAAATATAAATACAAATTAATAAATTCTTAATTATATAATATACTATGAATTAAAATTTATATTATTTAAATTATATAATAACATGTAATTAATATACTATATGAAAATAATATAATATAATATATGTATGAATTTTATAGTACATATTGAATTGATTTGATTTATAATATTGAAATGAAAATAATAATATTTTATTCAAAAAGTGTGAAATGACGTTTATTATAAGTATACTTTACGACTTTAAAAGTACTTAGATCACTACCATGGTTAACCATGAGTTTTTATCCACCATTGAGAATGTGACAAGTAAGTACATTTAACTCAATCAATGCCACCTCAACCATTAGGGATGATGTTATCCCCTAAAATGTGATTGGTTCTCATAAAGTGAATTTTGATTGTACATTTTCCTTAGGAGGCCCATTTTAGACCTCAAAATTCCCCTAATGCCTGAAGAACACACTTCTAGTTAGTCAAACTGTTTAATCTTGACTAATTAGTTTTAAATTTTCTACTGATAGGATAGTGAATTCAATTTTCCAAACTGTTTAATCTTGGCTTATCAGTAGATAGTTTAGGATAGAAATTAAAGGTTCAAACATACTCAAAATCTGAACCTGAGTTTCCAAGCAAGAGAATGACTCAAATCTGTTTCAAATTTTGAGTAAAAAAGATGTAAAATCTGGTTCTAATCAGCTCAAAATCTGAACCATTTGACAAAGAAAAGACAGCTCAAAACAAAAGTCAAAACAGAGCTGTAAAAAGAGGAAGGAAATGCTTTGAAATTTCAGATCCTAAGCCTTCCATTTTTTATTCAATTTTCTGCAAAATAAGATCTATGTGCAGCTTGTTTTTCATGCCATAGATTAGCATTGTAGAAATTTGAATAACTGTTAAATTATTCATCAAGATTATCCCAATCACACACTATTTGAGCTTCATGCATAATACATAACCTCTTCTACTATTGATCATTAATTGCAGAAATATAAACAATCGCATGCGCACATTAAAACCATAAACAATCACACATATAAACACAGTATTTATGGGAAAGCTTAAAGTTGAAAACCCCCAACTATCTGTATATTATAATGATAGAGATCATGTAACAATAATTGTACAAACTCCTCACAAGCTCTCGGTACAATCTCCAATTGTTACACACTACACAAGCTCAGATCTAGCAAAACACATGCTCCAATCTGCTCCACCTATTAGCCTGCCTCTACTGCGCAATCCAAGATGAATAATGGCCCAATCTGAGTTCGAATCCCTCTGGTATGCACTGCGCAATCCTCATTGGCATCTCCATCAATGTGTGGTGCAAACTCATGCACCAGTATGGTCACAACTGATAGTCACACTTGCTCTTTCACCTACCTCTTCATTGGTCTCCACTGAAACTGTCCATGCACTGAAGTTAACTGATGTATTCTTTAGTTGATTTCTGAGTTTATAATTAGTGAATTAATTAATAATTAATTCACACCACTCTCACTAGTGTATCAATCAGTTAGACTAGATACAACTAGCTCAACTATGTTTAGATTAGTTAAACTGAACACAACTCCATTAACTCCTCAATCAATTCCACCAAACTCTCTCACATGAGTTCTAACTGAAGTATCCATGCAATAGCTCCACTTAACCCTTAGGAATAGCGTAATTCCTTCTGTCAGCTCCTGTGCCACATCTGTGCACTTAATTGAAGTGCTCCAAGAGAATAAGATAATGTTTAGAGTTCAAATATTATTAAGAGCTAATAATATTCGACATATCTATTTTTAGACTGGCAATCTAAAAATAGATTCCGCCCAATATGTCTAAAAATAGAAGTCCATCTATTTTTTCCAACTTGACCAACCATCCACAAATAGCATCCTGCAACTCATAGAACATGATCCATATGTCTAAAAATAGACTTTGCGCCAAAAATAGCATGCGGGCCCACTTAGTGAAGGCGACTTCTTTCCACTAAGCTCATCATCTTGTTGCAATCTCAACACTCCCTCTCAACAAGATAAGGATTATCTGCCACCCCTATCATGCCTCTGTGGTATTCGAATTTGCTCCTGGTGAGCACCTTCGTCAAGATATCAGCATCCTGATCCTTCGTAGGAATGTATGAAAGTAACATGATCTTCCGCTGCACACAATCTCTGATATGATGATACCGGATGTCAATGTGTTTAGATCTATCATCAAATACTGGATTAACGGTGAGTTTGATGCAACTCTGATTATCACAATAAATCATAGTAGGATCCAAGTGTGAATCGAACAACCCGACCAGGATCTTCCTCATCCATATAGCCTCGCATGCAGCCAAACTCGCTGCCATATACTCGGCCTCTGCTGAACTGAGTGCCATGGATCTCTGCTTCCTACTGTACCAAAAAAATGCTGTTGACCCGATACTGAAAATCCCTCCAGATGTGCTCTTTCTTTCTGTTGGGCTCCCTGCCCAATCTGCATCCGTGAAGCCACACAGCCTTACCTCATCCGACTGTCTGTACCATAATCCATATCCCGATGTGCCTCTAAGATATCTCAATACATGCTTGCCTGCTTTCCAGAAGAGCTTGGTTGGCTTAACCATAGCTTGTGAAATCTGGTTAACAGGATAGCATATGTCGGGTCGTGTATTGACTAGATACATAAGCGACCCCACCAACTGTCGATAAACAGTGGCATCCACTACCTCCGCCGAAGTAGCATCCTCCTTCCTCCAACCTCCAGGAAGAGGAGTATCAACAGGCTTGCAGCCATGCATGTTGAACTTCTCCAGTATCTCCCGGGCATACTTACCCTGAGAAACAAACATTCAATCACTGCGCTGCCAAATTTTCAATCCCAGGAAATAATGGAGGCCCAAGTCCTTCATCTCAAACTCTTTTGCAAGATCCTCCTTGCATGAGAGTATCAACATCTCATCACCTGTCAAAATCAAATCATCTACATAAAGTAAAATTATCAGCAACTTACCCTCCACCAAAATCTGGTATAGGTTCAGATCGACCTCACTCTTGGAGAATCCAAGTCTGGTGAAATAACTGTCTATCCGTGTGTACCAAGCACGAGGTGCTTGTTTCAACCCATACAGCGCTCTCTTGAGCCTACACACATGCAACTCACTGCTGAAGATCTCGAAACCTTCAGGCTGCTCTATGTACACCTCCTCCTCAATGACTCCATTGAGGAACGCAGACTTCACATCCATCTGATGAATGTGCCACCCCATCTGTGCTGAGAGAGCAAGAATCGTCCGTATGGAAGAATACCTTGCGACAGGTGCAAAGGTCTCCTCATAATCGATCCCCTTTATTTGTGAAAAGCCTCGGGCAACAAATATTGCCTTGTACTTCTCCACACTCCCGTCAGTTGCCTGCTTCACTTTGTAGATCCATCTCGAACCCACCACTGATTTCCCTTCCGGTCTCGGGACAATCTCCCATGCACTGTTTCTGACAATCGAATCATACTCTTCGACCATGGCATCTACCCATGCGGGGTCCTCCACATCTTCCTCGAAAGAGGATGGCTCCGTCATGATACAATTGCTCACAAGAGCCATGTATCCAGTATACCAGTCAGGTGACTGTCTCTGTCTGCGATGTGCTGTAGGTGGTCCTACAACCTTCTCTACATCTTGAGCCAGTCACTCAACTTCTGTAGTGCGCTTCCACCCTCTGATGGTTGGCGCTGCATGAGTGGTCTCTTCCCCTCCATGAACCTCCTCTTGTGGCTGATCCACATCTTGAGGCTCATCCTTAGGAACTAATAGCTCCTCATCTGCATGCAAGTGTGGTTCCCTCTCAAGCGAACACTTCATGGCTTTCTCCTCCTGAAATTTGATATCCCGTCGCACAACAGTCTTGTGACTGTCTAGCAAATACACACGATAGTTGTGGGGCGTATTAGTGTACCCCACAAATATCCCAACCTCTACGGTTGGCTCCAGCTTCTTCCTGGTATCCTTCCTCACATGAATGTAAAAAGGTGAACCAAAAATCCTCAAATGGGAAATATCAGGCCTCTTACCAGAAAACGCCTCCTCAGGTGTACTCATGCCAAGTATCTTGTGAGGAAAATGGTTCTGCCCATATACTGCAGTATTGCATGCCTCCGCCCACAAGTTTATGGGTAGGCCCTGATCATGCAACATCGCCTGTGTAGCACCCACGATCATTCTGTTCTTCTGCTCAGCAACCCCGTTCTGCTGTGGGTTATGATGTGCTATGAGCTCTCTTTGAATTCCTTATGCGCTGCAAAAGTCCTTGAATTCGCCAGAGATGAATTCACCACCATTGTCTCTCCTAAGAGCCTTCACCTGCTTCCCTGATTCTTTCTCAACCAATGCCTTGAACTCACAGAACTTTGAGTATGTCTCGCTCTTCTTTTGCATGAAGAAGATCCAGCACTTCCGAGAAAAATCATCAACAAAGATCACATAGTACTTGTGCTTTGCTGTCGAAGCTACTGAGAAAGGTCCACACACGTCTGTGTGAATTCTCTCAAGGATCGTCGTGGCGCGACTATCCTTCTCGTGAAAGGTGGCTTTCACAAATTTTCCCAAGGTACACCCCTTGCATTGATCTGACTGCGCAAGAGTACCCTTAGGAAGCCTAGTAAAAATCTGCTGTAGTATCTTCAAAGCTCCATGGTGAAGGTGGCCCAATCTCCGGTGCCACAATTCACCATCATCCTGGCTCACCACTCCTTCCGCCTTGCCTGCCATTGCTACGCAGCCATCTACCTGCAATTGATAAAGGTTCTTAACTCGAACCCCTATCCTCCGGGTCTCACCAGTTGCCTTACTGCGCAGGAAAGACTTTCCTTCTCTAAAGACAACATCATATCCCTTATCTTCTAACATCGCCACAGAGATAAGATTATTATTCAATCCTGGAACATGCATCACATCCTTCAATACGAAGGGGTTATTAGACTCCCTCTCAAAGGAAATGGTACCGATACCGGTCGCACTGTATCTACCATCATCGCCCATCTCGATGTGCACTCCAAGATCTTTCTCATCCATATCAGTAAACAAATCTCAATCTCCTGTCATGTGAAAAGATGCACCACTGTCTATAAACCACACTGAACCCATCACACTTGAGACCAAGCATGTGATCAGTGAAAAATATAGCTCAAACTACGAGGCTAAGGCCTCTCCAGCTGCAGATCCAGCAGCCTGATTATTTTTCTTCTTCTACGGACATTTTGTGGCATAATGTCCATGTTGGTGATAGTGAAAGCACTTCACCTTGGACATGTCCTGCTTCTTGCCTTTCACACCGGAATGAGAAGCTTTCTTGCTCTTCCCCTTCTTTGCTTTGGCAGCCAAAGCTCAATTCTCTTCATCAGAGTTCTTTGATGAAGATCCGTCCTTGGTACTCCGCCTTATCTCCTCTTGCACAAGATCCGACCAAAGTCGCTCCCATCCTGGAAATTTCTCCCGAACATCGACAGAGTCCTGATAGGAATGCCAACTCTTCGGAAGCCCAGGGAGAGCCAAGCTCACCAAGTCCTCATCATCAATCCCCTTCACCGCCCTGACTCATCTCTCCCTATTGGGATGAACTTCGTGAGGTACTTAGACATACTGTCGCATTTCTCCATCTTTATGTTTACGAGTTCCCATCTGTGAGCGCCAGCTTCCTGCGGGTCGCTCTTGCTTTAGGTGTCATCCAAGGCTTTCCACATCAAGAATGGAGAATATTTCCCATGAAGGCTGGATACTATGTGATTCTTCACGCCCTCCAACAGAATCCTTCGACACTTTGCTGTCTTCTTTTTCCATGCGTCAAGTATGGTAGCATCACTAGAAGTAGGCTTTGGAACTTCAACATCTATGAACTCCTTCAACCCATTGTCATCCAGCACCACCTCCATCATGTACTTCGATGCAATATAATTCGAGCTGCCCTCAAGGGCATACTCCAATCACAATCCGTTGAAAGACATCTCAACTTTGACACTAAGAAAACACTACTGCAAATTCGAATTCCACTAGCACAAAACTCAACCGCTTCAATGTTTTGCAATTGCTCCAATGATCAATATCGCTCTGATACCATGTAGAAATTTAAATAACTGTTAAATTATTCATCGAGATTATCCCGATCACACACTATTTGAGCTTCATGCATAATACATAACCTCTTCTACTGTTGATCATTAATTGCGGAAATATAAACAATCATATGCGCACATTAAAACCATAAACAACGACACATATAAACACAGTATTTATGGGAAATCTTAAAGCTGAGAACCCCCAACTATCTATATATTATAATGATAGAGATCATGTAACAATCATTTTACAAACTCCTCACAAGCTCTCAGTACAATCTCCAATTGTTACACACTACACAAGCTCAGATCTAGCAAAACACATGCTCCAATCTGCTCCACCTGTTAGCCCGCCTCTACTGTGAAATCCAAGATGAATAATGGCCCAATATAAGTTTGAATCTCTCTGGTATGCACTGCGCAATCCTCATTGGCATCTCCATCAATGTGTGGTGCAAACTCATGCACTAGTATAGTCACAACTGATAGTCACACTTGCTCTTTCACCTACCTCTTCATTGGTCTCCACTGAAACTGTCCATGCACTGAAGTTAACTGATGTATTCTTTAGTTGATTCTGTGAGTTTTATAGTCTAGTAGATTAATTAATAATTAATTCCACCACTCTCACTAGTGTATCAATCGATTCTAGATACAACTAGCTCAACTATGTTTAGCGAGTTAAACTACACAAAGCCATTAACTCCTCAATCGACTCCACCAAGCTCCTGTCCCTTTGAGTTCTAGCTGATCTCCATGCAATAGCTCCACTAAACCCTCGGGAATAAGCAGGTGCTTACCATCAGCACAACACATTTATGTCTGTGCACTAAGCTGAAGTACTCCAAGAGGGATAAGATAATGTTTAGGTCAACTCAAATGTTAGTAAAGGCTAATTTGTTGACATATCTCTTTTAGAATTGGCAATCTAAAAATAGATTCCCGCCCAATATTTCTAAAAATAGAATTCCATCTATTTTTTCTGACTTGACCAACCATCCACAAATAGCATCCTGCAACTCATAGAACATGATCCATATGTCTAAAAATAGACTTTGCACCAAAAATAGCCTGCGGGCCCACTTAGTGAAGGCGACTTCTTTCCACTAAGCTCATCATCTTGTTGCAATCTCAACAAGCATCAAGTTAGACTGTTCAATCCTGACTTGTATTCTTTCTAAATTCTGTTGTAGAATTTAGAGAATGAAAGTCTGTTGGACAGTTTAATCCCAACAGATAGTAGATTAGGTAGAGAATCATATGGGCTCAACTGTTTAATCTGAGTCCATGGAGAAATAAGGAGTAGAAATAGATTATTTTTCCTGCTTTCAAAAGAATAAAATGTTGTGAAAGAGTTTTCCAATTCAATTGCACTCTAATGAAGAAAAAATGTTAGATATGTAGGATTGGGTAGGTAGAAAGCTTGTTGATGAAAGATCCATTGTTTTTATGACTGCTAACCTGATTTCAGACCAAAAGAAGATCATCCAAGGAAAGAAAGGAAACCCAATGGATAAGGCATTGATCAGCCTCCCAGAGAATGCAAGTTTGAAATTCTTGATGCCTTCAAGAAGGCACCATCCCCAAGTGGAGCCATTGTTAGCCAGCTATAAGTTTGTTATATCAAATGCTGGTTAAATTTTTTTTGGAGCCTTCAAAGAACAAATTTTTTAGCTTAAAAAGTGTTATCTCTTGAAGAATCTTGAAGGCCCCATCCCTCTGTCCAAATATTCGCTGCTGTGCCCATTTTACACTCAGAAATTCTACTGATTTCAAAGACAAAATATTGCTGCAAACACCTTTTTCCCTTTCCTTCCACTTCCAAAACTAACCTCATTTTTATCCCTTTGTTACCCAAAAAATTCTTCATGTTCATATTTTTCCCCTTTTCCCCTCCATCTAAACCGCTATGATAAGGTTCAAGACTCCTTCTTTGCCTTATTGAAACCCTCAAAACCCTTGAAAAACATTGAAAACTTCATAAAAACTACGTATTTTGGTGTAAAGGTTTAAGCCCCCTTGGGCCAAGTCCTTAGCCTTTTCCACTCCATATGCCCTGGCACTGGAACCAGGCGATGAGCTATTTGGGTGCTTGTTGCATCAGAGGTAACACAATGCGCAAGTCTTCCCCTTTATTGAAATCTATGATGCTGATTAGCCCTGTGCATAAAACCTCCGGTCATATTTCTTTCCATATAGACCATGGCCCCGCAGACGGGCGCCAAGCCAAATCACGAATATAAACCCTCTTGACACAAACCTTTGTGTATATTTAATTCTTGGGTTTTTAATGTTTTATTGCCATTTTATTAAAAGGAAAACTGGGCGGAATTCATCGCACTGCTTTTGAGAGGGAGGCGGTTTTTTCCGTTTGGCAACGATCAACGCCACCGGCCGACACGTGGCCTTGGGCGGTATGGTGATATTGTTTTCCCTGGGCATTAAAGGTCGGATATCAGCTCGGTTCGATATTAGCGTGCGCTGTCCGATCTAAGGCCAGCTCATCGGACGGTGATCGCACTCTGAAGAAGCTCGTAAGATAAACGTGGTACGACACGGTTATCCAAAACATCTCCACCGTTGATCGTGTGGCCCGATCTCATCTGACGGCCCACGTTCGTCCTGAGCTCCCCACTCATTTTTTAATCATTTTTCTCCAAAACAAAGGTTTTTACCCTTTTTATTTTTCAAATAGAGTGACTTATTCGCTTTGAATTTTCGCCCTCGCTCTCGACTGTCGATCTCTGCGCGATCGATGGTTATGATTTAATTCTTCCTCCGTTTTCCCTCTAACCTCCTCTAATCAATCTCGACCGTTGGATGATGCCATCCAACGGCCATGCTCTCTCCACATGCCTTCTGAAGTAGTAAACCTATATATGCAGGATTTTATAACATTGTTCGTGTTTTGTAGGGTTTAAATGGTTTTTCCGCTATGCTGAAGAAAATTTCAAAGGCTGAGGGTGACGATCCTCCCGCCTTCGATTCATCAAAGGGAATCATTCGCAGGATTCAACTCCACGTTTCGTCAATGATTCATGAGGTATTGATGCCATGCAACCCCTGCGTAGCCCTGCACACCAACAAACACAACGAATCAAGCACAAATCAAAGAGTATCAATGTCGAAGACAGGAACACACCAGAACATGAGATTGAAGATAGATCTGTGGGGATTACGGCTAAGATGGATTATCAAAAGCCTAATCCCCCTATTAAAACAAATTTTAAAGGTAAATCATAAAGTTTGATCAGACATAAAGCCTCCACTGCCACAGCTGAGGCAAATTGATTCCTCCCAGCTACCACAGTGCCACCTGTGCCTCAAAGCATTCAAACAGAAGCTGAAGTTATTGATCAAGATCAGATATTTGTCTTAGTATAGCCAGAGAAGTTAATTCTGCAAATAAACTTAATGAAAAAATATCAATAGAGTTACTTTAACACAACACAGAGCCTCAAAATTCAAAAAGAGCTCTCACTGAGCTTAAATCTTAATGTAAATTATTTAATACAGAGGACACCTATGTAAGCTTATTCATCGAGCCCCCCAAAGGCCAAATAACCATTAAGTCAGTCTTAATTATCTTTGGAGATATTTTATCAGATCTCACCTCCTCATTCTTCTATAAATATTGTTGGAGAAGATGAGAGAGGGGTTGGTTGAGTTGGTTGTTGAACTTTGAAATATAATTGAGCTTGAGACTTCTACTTGTAAATAGTGTTCACTGGCTCTTGGAGCTCTGCTTGTGATAGATAAGTTAGTTTGGTAAGTGTAGATGATTGCTAAACTAAAGCATTGGACTTAAAGCTGTAACTGGTTTGGAGCATCAATACAAGCTAATTTATGGGATCCTGGTCTATGTCGACGGTGATGTTATTTCTTATTGTGAATTGTTGTTTTATTTCTGTTTTCGCTGTATTCATCTTCTCTTATAAATAACAACATGCATAGAGTTAGGACCTACTATATATCAGTACACTTCTCTGACTGAAAATCTTTATCTACATGTTTTCTTCCAATTTGTGTTATTTAGGAATTATTTAATTCAGTTTAAGCATAGGAATGCTGGCGTTCCCTCGTCCTGTTGCCTTAGCTAATTGTTATTCTTAAATTTTATTTTCAACACATGTTAAGTAGAGATGAACTGAGGAAGATATGGTGTGCCCTGGTCCTATTTTTATCCCCATAAACTGTCTAAATGTTTCCCTTGGAATGTGTTGAAAGTTGGCTAGTTTAAAAGTACTTACCAGATCTTAGGTCATTCTGTGTTATCTTTGTGTTAGTCTTGAAAGTTACCAAGTAGAGCAGAGCTAGGAGAGGATTTGTGGTGAGCCCGGCCCGCTAGTTTCTACTCCAACAATTTCCTTCAAGTTTCCCTTTGTTTTAAAATGTTTTCTATTGAAAGTGTATCAAAGGCTGGCTAGTTTAAAAGTACTTACCAGATCCTAGTTTACTTTCATGTCTTTCTTAAGTGTATTTCAAAAGCTGGATAGTTTAGAAGTACTTACCAGATCTTGGGCTGCTCTTTGTTCTTCATATGTTTAATTCCCCTTCTTTTTGTATCATTTCATTCCATAAATCAAACTTTAAAGAGATCCTTAGACATAGATGACTTGCCCCATGGGCCACTCTTGAACCTGATTGTTTCAATTAAACCCTATTATGACTCCATTGTCCAATGGACTAAAACCTGCAAATTATCTATCTTCCTGGCCAAAGCTTGTTCTTATTGCTTGCAACTTCACACCTTTGAAACTCTTTGCATTTAGAACTTTTCCACCTCAAACAGTAATCATGCTCAACCATCCAAAAAACAAAACAAACCCTCGGCCTTCATAACTAGCCTAATATCATTACCCAAATTTCAAAGACAAATCCATCTTTGCACTTATTGGAGAGATCCATCTCTGGATTCAGGAGGGCTAGATCCTAGAATCCCAAAGTGGTTGAAACGATGTTCTCCCTACAGTTGGACTTTTTCCAATCTTGCTGATTACAGGGTGCTAACAAATTCTATAGCCAAATCTAGATTTTTCTCCATCTTTTATATAATATACAAGCTTGGGATTGACAGATTAGGTATTTTTTTGTCCTGTGTGACATATTTTCCTCTTAATGCATATTTGAAGGAAGCATGTCACTTGTCTATCTGTGAAGATATAGCTGGTATGCTTGCTCTCGGTGCACTGCCTTGTAGTCTTTAATTTAGGATTATGGTAGAGTTCCTTTGTATATTGTAATCCTTCAGATGGGTGTCTTCCTGCAATACTTTCCCAAAAAAAATCAGGCTTTGTTATCGAGAAGAAATTTCTGTTGAAATTTTGGCCTTTTGCTTCAGATATGTCACAAAATCTGTATCTCGCACCCATAATATTATTGACTTCGCAGAGATGGTTTTTATAGAAATATGATATAGGTCCTCCAGAATAGAGACCCACCCTCTGCCTTCTATGATCGTTGATTTGGGTCGTGGCACTTGGGTGCAAGAAATGTTGACAGAGTCTGCACAGAGGTCATGGGATAGAGGACTAGAGAGTAGTGAGGGTCGCTTGGGGTGCATAGCCCCACACAACTACCACAAGAAATTATTGGGCCGTTTGGCTAAAAAATGAAGCCCCAACACCCACTTAGACTTCACATCTACCAGTAATGTCTCAATAAAATGCTTCCATATTATGTAGAGTGTGGCAGAGTAATTTAAGAAAAAAAAAGCAAAGGAAGTGAGATACCTATTGAGATTCAACAAGAAAATTTCAACACCCACACCTAGTGCATTAAGCACCTACACTAGCGTGGGGCCCACAGTGCTATTTTGGTGCATGTCTATTTTAGTTATCCCTTAATTAAGATGGACAATAACATGTAATCTAGTCTAAAAAATAACTTGTAATATTTAACTGAGAGTGATAAACTCAGTTAGCTCCTGTATTTCGAGTTAGAGGTAGTTGGTGAGGCATGCAGAGTAATTCTAGTTGTAATAGAGTTCGAAGTGCAGTGGTGCATTAGTTAATGTAGGTTGTAATCAATTTAACTCAGTTAAGTGAGTAAACTCAGTTGTGCTAGTTGTAACTGTTAGATACACTACTGAGATATCAAGTGAATTAAATATTAATTAATTCACAATAAGTGTTCTCACATGAAACTGAGGATTTACTATTATTAGCTACATGCATGTTATATCTAGTGGAGACCTAGTTGAGATCTAGGTGAAAGGGAAGTTGACTATCAGTTGTAGGATTATTGGGTTGCGCCCATGCAAACAAACACCCATTGGAGTGTCCATGATACTTTCGCAGTCAAGGAAGGAAAAAAATTCATATTCTTAAGGGATTGCATTCATCAGGGATTGCACAAGAAAGGCAGGATGTCTGTGTAATATTCCTAATTAGCTTTCAGCTAGTTGAAATATTAATTTTTTCTTCTGTCATTTAGATAGATGAATAAGAGGGCAGGGAGACCCATAAATCTCCTTAGTAGGAATAAAACCACTTCTAGTGTGAATGTGGATCATCTTATCAGCTGGATAAATCACTCTTAGATGTGAATAGAGGTTGAAACAAGTGGATGGGGTCAAGCTTGACCAAATCAACAGCGTTGGTATAGAGTTAGTGGAGAGTTATTAAGGGACAACGCAGTGTTATTGGGAGGAAGTCTCCATGAGAGTCGCATCTTTAATGAGTGGGACCAGGGGTGAGGAGGCTCACAAAGAATATAAGGAACGAGATGGCATCCATAGAGGGAATTCTGATTATTTTTTATGTTTTGGTCTTTTATGACTTTCTGTATGCTTGAGCTATTTAGCGGAGTCTACTGTGCTATTTAGCACAAGGGTGTTTTCAAGCGGAAATACCATGCTCATCCTCGGGAGACTTCGAGTGCCCACTCAAGAGAGGTTCATTGAGCTGCATTTCCACCATTCGACATCATGCCAAGCTTCATCCATTATCCACACCGTAGTCTCCTTCAGGATTGTGTTGTTTTGCAGGGCAGTAGCAGTGGAGGATTGATAGATCTAGTTTCTGAGCTTGTTTTCTGGTGAGGGAAGAAACCCTTCATCTGGGAGGCTAGCAAGGAGGGTATTTGAGTATTATTTTGTCATCTATAATCAAGTCAAGTTTCTTCCATCATCTATAGCACAGTGTCCTTCAGAAACTGCATTATTTTTCGGGGCAGTTGTAGTGGATGGCTTAGTGCCCAAGCTTGTGAGTTAGATTTCCAGTGAGGGGAGCAACCCTTCATCCAGGAGATCTATTGGAGGAGTATCAGGAATTTCTATATTAGATCAAAAACCTCCTATCAGTTACCTAGTTTCAGAGCGTTATTTAGCTGTAGGGCTGCATTTTGGCATTTTTCATTTGGTGTATTTCCGGAAACCCTTTTTGGGTTGTCTTGGAATTGTGCTAGAAGGCCTAGATTTCTGATCCTGACATTTTCTAAGCGCTATATCAGCATATCCATGTACTTTCATCTAGAATAGAAGTTACCCCCTGCAAAAAATGCGTTGTCTTAGCCTTCAACATTCTTATATAGTAGCTGTTCTTCATATTTCATGTATTGGGTCCCTAGAGGCTTATTTTTCCTAGCTTGAGTGTCTTTTTATTCAAGCTCTTGTATACATTATATGCTATATTGGTTAATAAAATGGATCTATGATATGCTCTTATTTGATGTGTTGATATTTCACTGCATTTTCCAATTTTCCGTGTTGTATTCCTGTTTTTCCTAATTTGGAATATTACAGTGGTATCAGAGCATAATATTGTCTCAACCTCTGCAGCACAAAAACTATGTCATTAGAAGAAGAAGAGCCTATAACAGAAAGGGGGAAGTAGTATCTTGATAGAAACTGGGGGTATGATTATATAGACCCCAAAGGAGACAAAGGCAAAACTCCAATATCAGGAGAGATGGATGAAAAGGAGTTTCCCAAGATTATTCTTTAAACCATGCAGGATATTGCCTGAGAAATCAAGGAGATGAGGATGGAGAAACACAAAGAATCGCCTAGAGGGTTTCTACATGGAGAAAGCTCCATAATTTCACAACACTGGTATGATAAACCAGTGAAGGAGAAAGTTTCTCAACGGTACACTATGCCTACATTCCTATCAGTGGGAAATGGAGGTGGAGGACCCCAAGAACAAGAATCACTTGAAGATTATTTTCTAGAGTATGAGTCTCAATCTCAGAGATTCAAATATAATACGAACTTTCAAGATTTTTGTCAGATCAAGGAAAACAAAAGACCCCGTCATTACAATAGAAGTGGAGGGTTCATACAAAACAATAATCTACGGAGGACCATGGGTAGATTCTTTTTTCCCGCTTATGATGGGTCATCCAAGTGCACATCCAATTCTTGGGTGGAGAAGCTAGACATCTACTTCCAGCTGAACCAAGTACCAGAGATGGAAGCCATAAAAATAGTAGCACTGCATATTTAGAGTTCTCCTGGAGGTTAGTAGAGAGGTTTGATCGAAGAGACCCAGAGGCACCTTTTATTGAACTAGCCAAGCTCAAGTAGTCAGGTAATCCAGAGACCTATATCTATGAATTTCTAAAACTTCCTGTCATGGTTCCAGATTTATCTGCAGCTAGGAGGGTTTATATGTTCATTGATGGGCTAGCAGAGCCTCTGCATGGGTTGGTCAAATATACTAAACCAAATACTCTTCAAGATGCTATTGAGAGGGCTAGAGATTTACAAGATGCTTTGCCAAGGGCAAAGGCTCCATTTCAGTGAAGGCCACCCTTTCATTCAAAAGGGAAAGATGTGAAGGCTATTCCTCCAAAAGAGAACCAGAACAAAGGGCCTCTTAGTGATGATGTCCAAAGGGACTTAAGGACAAGGAAGCTTTTCTTCACATGACAATAACCATGGGCACCGAGGCATCGAGGAACCACCACCACTAGGAGGTGGGATTGTGGAATTTTCTCCAGTTGGAGGTGCCCTTGCATATTTGCGGGGAGTTCCCAAGTATCTGACTTTGAGAGTCTGAGGTATAATTTAGGATCAGAGAGTATCAACATTTATTGACAGTGGGGCTACCCACAAATTTATTGATGCTCAGTTAGTACAGAGGAGAGCAATACCCACTGATGATTTTGATGGAATTTCATTCTTGGTCCCAGGAGCTAGAACCATGCACTGTATGAAGTATGTTCTGGCATTGTCAGTAACCTTAGGGGAATATAATTCGAGTGATCACTTCTTTGTGGTCGACATTCCTGACACCAATGTGATATTGGGTGTGCAGTGGTTGTTTACATCGGGGAAATTCGCCACATATTGGAAGACTTTGAAGATGGAATGGGTAGATAAGAAGAGTGGTAAGCATCAGATGATAAGGGGCATGCACAATTATCCACCTCATATAGCCTTTGCACATAAGATAGAGCCTGATTTGCACAGTAGGAGCAAGGACACATCAGTTCACTTAGTTATGTAGTTGACTCTGACCCATGATGTTGTATTATTTGGAGGCATTCCACTAGGGAGGCCCCAGGACGAGGATTTGGTTGAAGATTTCTCACAAAAAGCTGCACCATTGATAGATATAGCTGAGATGGGAGCCCTGGGTGAGTGTAGTATAACACAGAGAGTCTTGGGTAGGCTCAAGGATGCTATGGATATTCTCTCAGTATCAGTATTTCCAACTCTCACCAAGCATCTTGAATTGAGAGGAGGTGTTTCAAGACAGATGATGGCACAATCTTGGTGAAAAGGGGATTCTCCATAGCCCTGGAGAGTCAAAAGATACTTCCACATAGAAAGGAGTCTTCCACATATGGTAGAGGGTTTTTGGCCTTCATGCATACATTGGCCAAACTCAGAAAGTTTTGGATGGGCAATAGATTCCAAATGAAGACTAACCTCCATAAAATTCAACCCTTACTTAAGTAGAAGAAGCTGCAAGGGATACAAAAAAAGAAGGATAACAGTGTTCTGGCATGTGAATTTGTTATGGGGCATGTCAAAGAGGGGAGCAGTAAGGTGACAGGTGCCTTATCACAAAGGCCAGCAGTGCTGACATTGTTGAGCTTAGATCCATATTGGGAGTCCTAGCTATTGGTGGATTATTCCAATAATCACTTCACATGTGATGTTCTTGATGGATATGTGAAAAATGAGAGGTATAAGGTGATGGGTGGAGTCATCTATTACCAGGATTAGATTTTTTTGACTAGAGACTCTCAACTCAAGAAGCAGATCCTACATGCAGCACATGACTCACTCCTTTTCGGTCACCAATATTTAATTGGGACCTATCAGGCCATTGGGGATATATTCTCATGGGAAGATCTCAAGGAGGATGTGCTCCAACATATCAGGAGATGTATGGGTTGGTTGAAGAATGAGGAGGAGGAAAATAACCATCATATAAGGTTGTTACAACCACTTCCTTTTCCAGTAGAGAGATGGGAAATATCATATATGGACCTCTTCACCAACTTGCCGAAAGTACATGGTAAGGGTTGTGTCTTTGTACTTATTGATCAACTAAAAAAATATTTTCATTCCTTTGCCATTCATTCACAGTGAATTGCTCCAAAAGAGGGCAAAAATATCTTTAGACTTCATGGTATTCTTGGGGCCACAATCAATGATGGGGATGGCCACTCCCTAGGAGGTTTTGGGGAGATGATGTCTTATTCAGGGTGTGCTCAGTTGACACCAAACATTAGTTACTACTTTGAGGAAGATGAGCAGGTATGGGGAGCAAGCAAGTGGCTGGGAATCTACTCTCCACATTGTGTTCTGGGGCATCAAGGAGAAGAACTGCGCTTGTTCCACTTGAGGGACTATTATCACCCTCCAATATTTCATACGTCAGTCTATGTATCTCTAATTTTGATTCCATAAGCTGATGATGTTTTAATCATTATTGTTGTGATGGTTGGAGGAATGGCACATGGATTGGAGCTATTCATTGGGAGTAAGATCTCCAACATTTTTCATGTCTCATTCTTCGGTAAGGACATTGGACATCATATAGTTTCCACCATGGATCTCTTACTTCCTTATGATGTGAGCCATTTGGCTAACTTGGACACTAGGGAGGAGTAGCTAAGGGCCATATTGATTGGAGAACATCTGATTCAGTGGAGGAGCTTATCAGATGTGGGTACCATCGAGGAAGGAGAAGAGGTTATGCAACATTCATCTTTACAGCTGCTTGAGGACAAGCAACATTTCGGAGGGGAGGACTATAATATTCCTAATTAGCTTTCAACTAGTTGGAATATAATTTTTTTCCTATGTCATTTAGATAGATGAATAAGAGGGTAGGGAGACCCATAAATATCCTTAGTAGGAATAAAACCACTTCTAGTGTGAATGTGGATCATCTGATCAGCTGAATAAAGCACTCTTAAATGTGAATAGAGGTTGAAGCAAGTGGATGGGGTTAAGTTTGACCAATTCAACAACGCTGGTATGGAGGTAGTCAAGAGTTATTGAGGGACAACGCAATGTTAGTGGGAGGAAGTCTCCCTGATAGTAGCATCTTTAATGAGTGGGACCAAGGGTGAGGAGGCTCAAAAAGCATATAAGGAAGGGGATGGTATCCATATAGGGCATTCTGATTATTTTTTATGAATTTCTGCAAGCTTCAGTTGTTTAGCAGAGTCTGCTATGTTTTTTAACACAAGGGTGTTTTCGAGCGGAAATCCCACCCTCATCCTTGGGGGACTTCAAGTGCCCACTGAGGAGAGGTTCATTGAGTTTCATTTCCACCATTTTGCATCATTCCAAGCTTCATCCATTGTCCACAGTGCAATCTCCTTCAAAATTGTGTTGTTTTGCAGGGCAATAGCAGTGGAGGATTGATAGATCCAGTTTATGAGCTTGTTTTCTAGTGAGGGTAGGAACCATTCATCTGGGAGGCTAGAAAGGAGGGTCTTTGAGTATTATTTTGTCATTTGGCATCACATAAATTTTATTCCATCATCTACAGTGCAGTCTCCTTCAGAAATTGCGTTATTTTGTAGGGCAGTTGTAGTGGAGGGCTTAGTGCCCAAGCTTGTGAGTAGATTTCTAGTGAGGGGAGAAACCCTTCATCCGGGAGATTATTAGAGGAGTATCATCCATTTCTATTTCAAATCAGCCACCTCCTTTCAGTTACCCAGTTTCAGAGCATTATGCATTCCTAGGGTTTCATTTTTTCATTTTGTGTTTGGTGTATTTCTGGAAAACCTTTTTGGGTTGTCTTGGAATTGTGCTAGAAGGCCTAAATCTCTGATCTCGACATTTTATAATCACTATATCAGTAGATACATGTACGTTCATCTACAAAAGTAGTTACCCCCTGCAAAAACTACACTGTATTAGCCTCCAAAATTCTTATATAGTAGTTGTTCTTCATATTTCATGTATTCGGTCCCTAAAGGCTTGTTTTTCCTAGCTTGAGTGTCTTTTTCCTCAAGCTCTTGTAAAAATTATCTACTATATTGGATAATATAATGGATCTATGATATGCTCTTGTTTGATGTGTTGATATTTCACTACATTTTCCAATTTTATGTGCTATATTCCTGCTTTTCCTAATTTGTAATGTTACAGTCTCGAGGCAGTAAATTGGCTAAGTATTGGTTAGTTTTATGTATGACAGTGTGATAGAATTAGCTGAGTACTAGAGGGCTGTTGTGAGAAGATTTTGTATGTAATTGTTTCATGATCCATGCTGAATATACAATAGAAGATAGTGGGGTTTTGAGCAGCAAGATTTCCCCGAGAAATTATCTGTGTTTTGGTTTGATTTTATTCTTCTTTACTTCATGTGATTGGCGATTGTGTTTTTAATTCCGCAAAATATTTGTAGAAGCGATTCAGTATTTAACTTTAGTACATTTTTATATCGAATTGAATCCAAGATATACATGCATGTTGTATAATTTCTACATGGTTTCAGAGCACATGAAATCAAAATTGTGAAGGAGGAGCTGAGTTTGTGACTGGATAGAATTCAAATTTGTAGAAATACTTTCTTGGTGTTACAACTGATTCAAGATCGAAATGGCTTTCAATGGATTGAGGTTGGAGTATGCACTCAAGGTTATCTCAAACTATATTGCTTGGAAGGACGAGATGAAGGCAGTACTTGAAGACAATGGCTGGTAGGAATTCATTGACAATGATGTTCCTAAACACGTTGTGACAAATGATGAAAATATTGACGCATGGAAAAATAAAGTGGAAAAGGTGAGGAGGATCCTATTTGAGAGAATACGAGACCACATTGTCTCAAGAATCCATCAAAAATCCACACCATATGCAACGTGGAAGGCTTTGACGGATCTATTCTAGAGCAGGAACGACCATATGAAATTGGCGATCAAAGATAAACTTAGGAAGATCAAGATGGAGAAGGGAGACTCCATACCAAAATATGTAACAAAATTTGTCCAATGTCGGGATGAACTGGGGATAATTTGTATAATTTTCACTGATGATGATTTGGTGAGCTTGAATCTCCTAGGACTTCCCAAGAGTTGGCATAATTATCAAGACTTTGTCAATGGAAGGGAAAAATTTCTAGATTGGGAATGACTATGGTCGGATCTGGTGTAGGAGGAGTTCAGATGGAACACCAGAGTTGGATCTTCATCTAAGAATGAAGATGAAGAATATTTTGCTTTGGATTCCAAGGAGAAGAAGGGAAAGGGGAATAAATTCCATTCCAAAACCGAGTCCAAGAATGGCAAGAAGTAGGACATGTCCAAGGTGAAGTGTTTTCACTATCACGAGCATGGGCATTTTGCTTCTTACTTTCCAAAAAAGAAGAAGAACAAGAAGGCTGGAGGATCTGCAGCTGGTGAGGCTTTGGCCTCGCAATTTGAGCTTGAATTATCATTGATCGCATGCATGGTGTCAAGTGCATTGGGATCTGTGTGGTATTTGGATAATGGGGCTTCCTTTCACAGGATAGGAGACAAGGAACTTTTCAGCAACTTGGAGGAGAAGGATCTCGAGATGCATTTGAAGTGGGTGACGAAGGGTGGTAAAGTGATACCAAGATTTAAACCATTACCTTCCAGAGGCAGTCAGGTAAACCATTTCAATTAAAATATGTAATGCATGTATCAGGTTTGAAGAAAAATTTAGTCTCAGTCGCAATGTTAAAGGATAGAGGCTATGATGTTGTTTTTAGTGAAGGAAAATATTTCCTACACAAAAAAAAAATAGGACAAGCCAAGAGGATAGGGATTCGAGTTAAGAATATCTACAAGATGGAGGTAGATGGCTTCATAGAAATGATGGGCAAGGCAGATCAAGTGGTGAGTTGGGATGAGGGGGAATTATGGCACAGAATATTGGTCCATCTTTACCTTGGAGCCTTGAAAGTCATGCAACATATTTCTACTGGTCTTCCCAGGGGCACATTGGCGCAGTAAGAAACATGAAAAGAATGTACTATGGGAAAATATGTTAAGGTCACCTTTCATGAGAAGGATAACCGAGCTTCGGGGATCCTTGAGAGTGTTCACACATACAAGTGTGGATCATTCTCTGTTGCTTTGACAACAAAACATAAGTACTTTGTAATATTTGTTGATGAATTTTCTTGTAAGTGTTGGATCTCCTTCATGCAGAAGAAATATCAGACATTCTCTAATTTTCTTAAGTTTAAGGAACTGGTGGAGAAAGAGTCGGGGAAGCAAGTGAAGGCTCTTAGGAGCGATAATGGTGGAGAATACATCTCTAACGAATTCAAGAAATTCTGCAGCAAAGAAAGAATTCAAAGAGAACTGATAGCGCCTCATAACCCACAATAGAATGGGGTTGTGGAAAGATAGAACAGAACGATCGTGGATGCAACAAAAGAAATGTTGCATGATCAAGGCCTACTGATGCATCTGTGAGTGGAAGCATGCAACATTGCGGTGTTTGTGCATAATCATTGTCCTCATAGGATACTTGGCATGAGTACACGTGAAGAGGCTTTCATTGGTAAGAAAACTGATGTTTCCCACTTTAATATTTTTGGCTCATCTGTTTATGTGAATGTGACCAAGGACTCCAGGAAGGTGCTGGAGCACTAGGTGGTTCATACAGATAGTAAGGAGAGGGGGAAACATTAGGATAACTAGTTGGAGCAACAACTAGCCATGACATTTGATGATGTATATGGGAATATGCATATGATGTGTTGGGACTTGGATAAGTGTTTCCATGTGAAGGATTGGGAGGGGGATAAGTGTTTCCATGTGAAGAATTGGGAGGGGAATAAGTGTAAGAGGAATTGGTTCCCTCATGGGATTGAGCATAACTCATCGGAGGTGGAGTATATGGTGGAGTTTGAGGGTGTGAAATGGATCCACTGATACAGTCTATGGCATGAGATGCCCCTGGTGCATTAGCAACATGGAGCTGAGGAAAATCGAGAAGGAAAGTATAAACATATCCTAATTGTGCATATATAAGGTCGAATTTCAAATCTATTTGGAGTACTTCTTCCTTAGACTAAGGGAAGTGTGAGGCAACATCTTTACCTATGGGGGCAAAAATTGATCTACGGATCCAATCCATATAAACAAGGTCTTCAAAATTAGGGGCTATACACAAGCTCCTCCTTTTGCACCATTCATGGACATGGTCAGATATGCAGGTGGAATAATTTTGAGGGAAAGAGGTCAAGAGTTCAATACCAGAATCATATCAGAGGGGAACTATGTTGGCATTATGATGAAGGTGTTTTCCTTGATGGAAACCCACTTGTAACAAATTTCACAGGTCAGTTCAGAGGTGACAGAGTGATGGAACAAAATAAAAAAATGATGGAATAGAAGTTTGGTGAAGATTAATATTTGAATAAATATACGCAGGTTCGTTAAGACCAAGCCGCGTACACACGCGAGTATAAAGAAGCAAATTTGTGTACATGTTGGCACACTAATTTAATAATACCAAGGGTCTATACCATGGTATTAGCCCATAGTATTGAGCACAATGACCACTATTTGATCTCGTCCAAGAATACCATCGACATTTGTGTGGTTTTTGCTCATGGTATTGGCTAAGGCTCTAACTATATAAGGAGGTGAATATAAAAGTGCTAAGTGTGCTTGAGTAAGGACAATGAATGAATACTTAAATATGAAGTATATTTGTATGGTAAGGGCTATAGTTGATTGATAGATTTGAAATAAAGATGCACTCATGAATACAATGAGGGATGAGGATCTCTAGATGTGAAATGACTATGTATTTGCATGATCTGTTTATGAGATGTTTAGATCTGTGGCCTGGCGCATGTTCGTTGCAGTGAAGGGTATGATATGAGTAAGTTTGAAGTTCTGAAGTATTGCACAACCCTGAATTATTTACAGATCTTTACGCCGGTTTGACACGAGGAAGATGCGTATACACACGAGTTTGGTTATGTAGAGTAGCGTATATGTTCAGTAATATTTTGAGATCTATACGCATGTTGGTTTCAGGATAAGTGCGTACATACATGAATAATTATACTAGAAGGTGCATATGCAAGCTAAGGTTTTCTAAAGAATACTGAAGAATGTTGAAATTTTCAATAGAAAACAATGAAATTGGCATCCAGAAACTAGCATCTAGAAATGGCCACCATGTGAGGCTTTTGATTTAACTATCCCTTAATTAAATTGAAATTAAATTGTAATTTCATCTCATAACAACTTGTATCAGTTAAATAAGTGAGATAGACTTAGTTAGGTCAAGAATTTCAAGTTGAGGGTCTAAGATGAGGCATGTAGAGTGATTCTATTATTTTCAGGGTCCAGTTGCAGTTAATGCACTTGTGTGGAGTTAGTGTAACCAATTAGCTCAAATTGATTGAGTTAAAATAAGTTTAACTAGTTCTAACTGAGTGATGAGCTAGTGAGAGGTCAAGTGAATTAAATTATTTTTAATTCACAAGTAGTGATCTATCAAATAACTAATTATTTGCTATTATTAGCTGCATGTATGTCAATTCTGATGACAACCCAGTTGAGACAGAGGTTTAAGAGAAGATAAATATCATTTGTATTATTAGCGAATTTCCCAAGGGAAATTATAAGTCAGAGGAAGGATCCACACGGATTCCGTAGTCAAGGAAGGTTGATTATCCTATTTAATAGGGATTAATTTCCTAGGGATTGTGTAAGCAAGGATGGGCTAAGTAGGGGCTGAGAATTGGCTAAGTGTTGGTCAATTTTTCCTGAGAATTGCTAGTTAGTTTTGTGCAGGATTAGGGTGAAACAGTCAGGAGAGTGCCGCGAATTTTCTCGGTGTGAGAAAGCATTGTATTGTTTCATTATTATTTGACTATCTACAATATATGATAGAGGGGTTTTGAGTAGGTGCTTTCCCCAGACACATCTTTTGTTCTGTGATTGATAACTTATTTCTCTTACTTGCATGTGATTGAGCGATCGCTATTTATATTCTGCAAATATAGTAGAAGGATTAAACATATTGTTTTAGTACATTACATGATTGGATTGAATCCATTGGTATAGAGTTTCTATATAATTTCTAAAAAGAAAATGTCTGATCAAATTTTTTGTGTTTCTGTTGTCTGTCAATGATGTCTTGATATAAATCTGTGTTGTTTGAGTATTGATTATGTTGCTAGTTGATTGTGATTAAAGATCAATGATTGGTTGGTTGATTGATGATTCAATGAATGATTTGGTATATTTATGTGTTTTCATTTGATATTGGGCTTAAATGAGTGTAGTGGGTCTAGTTTGAAAATCTGATGAAAATAGGATTACAAGTTGTGATGTATTGAAGCCGGAGGATCTAGTGTGAAAATTTATGAAACGTGGTCCGCAGAGGTGCTGAGGGTTAGAGCCTTCAGTGAGGAAGTCAAAGCTTGCTGACAGCGGGAGTTGGTGATTAGTTCAGGGGGTTTTATCTCCCTTCCAGTAGTGGTTGTTAAACGAGAGCAGGGGGTCAAATCTCCCTTCCAATGGTGGTTGGTAAACAAGATGAGGGGGTTGGAGCTTCCTTCGAGTAGAAGTTGGTGAACGAGTAAAGGTAGTAGCCTTTTGCAGGTGGGTTCTTGTGTGCTAGTATGAGTTTGCTCCAGTACAATATTGTAAGCAATTTTCTATATAATAAATATTGAATACAAAGACAACAACAACGATGGTTGTCTCCCACATTGGGTTTCCACCTTAAATCTTGGTGTTCATGTGTGTTGCTTATGTGTGATGGTTTATTCTATTCTTACTGCACATGTTTGCTACTTACTAAATGTCTGATGAATGAATGATGCATTGGTCTAAGTAAAGTTACTGAATATTTACCTGAATTATAAGTTCATTGGGCATACGCTAGTTTCCTGAATGAATGTCATGTACATAGCCTAGTTGGCTTAAGTAAAGTCACGTATAGAATTCAGTAAAAAGGGTAAAATTCTATGTGAATTTTAACTACTGATTCACCCCCCCCCCCCTTCCAGTATTTTTCCCAACAATTGGTATCAGAGCAAGTTCTTCATAAGAAACTTCATCGCTTGAAGGAGATCCGTCACAATGGGAAGGAAGAAACATAAGGCTACTCAAAGGAAGAATACAACTCATAAAACATATGCAGAAATAAATGAGAAGATAAAACATGTACTGATTGTTGTTCTTGTGATCCACTTCCTTGTTCATGCAATATTGAAGATAATAGATATGAAAGTGAAAGTAATGTTATGTGTCTAGAAGCATAAATTTCTAAACTAAAAAATGAAGTTGAAGATCAACAAATTCTATTTCATGAAAGAGAATGTATCTACAAAGATGTGATTACTAGATTGAATAATCGGTTACAAGAAAGAAACTCAATTGAGCAAATGAACAAAGAACAGATAGACCAACGTCAAATGTTGCAGGATGAAGTAACCATTCAAAGTGAAGGACTCGAAGAATAAATCACCTCTCTCAAATTAGATTTGGAAAAATCAAATAAGAGGAATGAATAACTTCTACAAACATTTGAAGAACAAGAAAATGGGCTGAAAGAAGAGATTATAAAATTAAATGAGCAAGTAGAAGTAGGAAGAAGGGTCGAAGAAGGTATGAAGAAGCAATGCCAAATATTGGAGGTTGAGGTAAGCATTTTAAAAGGTAAATTAGAAGAAAAGGATAAACACTTGAGATTTCAAGATAGTACTAAGACTCTAGATAATATTCTTAGTAGTTAATGGTCTCCTTCCATTAAATTTGTTCTTGGTTTTCATGAAAATGTTTAAGGAGAATCTAGTTCACAAGACAGTGCAAAAGATTCAAAGGTTATCAATACAAAACCTGAAGTGTTTAAAGAGACAAAAGGTCAACCAACAATCATGAATCCTTAAAGGAAATCATTTGCACCTAACTATAGAAGTATAAATCAATTCTCTTCTCTGATCAATAATGTTGAATGCTTTATATGTCATAATTATGGACATGTTGCAGCCAATTGTAGAAGCAGATTGTTTCAGTCAAATAGACACTACACATAAAGACCATCAGCTCCCAAGTACTCAGGTTTCTTTAAGGGTTATTTTTTTTCATGCAAAAAATTTGGACATAAATCTATTGATTGAAATAGAAGGAACATGAGGCAAACTTATTATGATTCCTTTTCTCCCTTTTCTGGTCATATAACATGTTATGCTTGTAACAAGTTTGGGAATGTAGAAAAATAATGCAGGAATAGATCAATGAATCAACAAATAAAACATGGAATACAAACAGATGATATCATAAGACCAAAGAAATATGGATCCACCAACATTCATGTTAACAAGAAGAAAGAAGAAGAGATAAGATGTGGTCTTTCTCTCTGTGCATTTAAAAATAAGGATGAATGGTACATCTATAATGGATGTTCTCATCACATGATTGATGATAAGAGTAATATGGAGTCTCTAAATAAAAATCAAGATGGTAAGGTTATTCTTTCAAAATATGCTCCAAAAAACATTTTGGGAAAAGTTAGAGCCATAATTAAAAACATAAAATACAAAGGCAGTTTATACTTTATTAGTTCAAGGCCTAAAACAAAACATATTAAGTGTAGGCCAAATGGCAGATAAAGGAAATGTAATTGTGTTCACAAAAACCAAATGCAAGGTCATGGATGAAGAAAATGGAAACGTCATAGCAAGGGGATATAGAAACACTGATAAATTATACATGTTTAAAGATTTTACCTCTCGCAGATATAAGGAGGATTCAGACTCGGGCTGAAAGAAAATAGTTCCCATTGTATTTCATCATTCTTGAAAGAATATTGCTATAAGTAACTGTAATATATGAATATTGTTTCGTAAATTTTATTTTTTAATATTTATGATAATGCATCTGATGTGACAACAAAAGACAGGTACAGACTATACAAGCTTAGGGGAAGCTAAAGCTATGAAAATTTCAGTATTTCACTTTCTGCACATAGGTTTCATGAACTCAAGCCACGTATATATGCGAGTTCCTTTACATACAATCACGTATGGTTTTTCTCTAATAGAGAAATAGTGAGACATAATCAATAACATATTCTGACATGCTGCTAACAGTTATGATTTAATTTTCTTGGTCTAATGTTGATGGGTACAATCTACTGATATGGTTTTGAGTTATTATTTTGCATTGATATTTATATGATTTATGAAGATTATTTTATGAGTTGTTGACAATGAAAATGTAGCATGGGTTTAGGGGGAGAATTAGCCTTGCAAAGTATAATGCATTGTTGGCATTATGTTTATAATGGTTGTTGAATTTTGTTCGATGATCTCTCTCTGTTAGATCCTTTGCTCTTGGTTGTAAAATTCATATCTTTAAAGGTTATGTTGAGACCTATGATGTAAATATTTTCATATTTATTCATATGTAAACCCACCTGCTTGGGTAACTAAATATGTAATCCCACTTGGTTGGGTAGTTGAGTCAAATATGTAGCCTCGCTTGGTTGGGTGATGGATGTAACTATGAGTCCTTGGTGATAGGAAATATCATACTCTGATGAGTTATATAGTCATGTAAGTCATTGAAAATCCTTTTAAAGATTCAACATGTGCTCAGGGGGAGCATGGTTAGTATAGTGCAGATCAGATCTACACAATTCTTGTATCTACAAGGAAAGAAAAAACTTGTTTCAACATCGGTCCGCCCTTTTACCTTGATGTCAAAGGTGGAGAGTGACTTGGTGTTTGAATAATTCTTATATTGATGTGTCTAATAGGTATCTTCAGGTTATGGTGATCAAACACCAATATGGTTTCCATCAAGTCCAAAGGGGGATATTGTTGGCATTATGATAAAGGTGTTGTCCTTGATGGAAACCCACTTGTAACAGAGTTCACAGATCAGTTCAGAGGTGACAAAGTTATGGAATAGAATAATGTAATGATGGAATTTTTTTTTGATGAAGATGAATATTTGAAGAAATATACGCATGTTCATTAAGACCGGGTCGCTTACACATGCGGGTACAAATAAGAAAAGTCGCGTATATGTTGGTGCACTAATTAATAATACCAAGGGTCTATATCATGGTATTAGTCCACAATATTGAGCACAATAATGACTATTTGATCCCGTCCAAGAATACCATGGGCACTTGTGTGGTTTTGGCTCATGGTATTGGCTAAGGCTCTAACTATATAAGGAGGATGAACTCTAACTCGATGGGGAGGAGTAAGATGTCCTAAAGGAAATTGGGGGAGAAGGCCACGAAGTCTCTATTACAAATGCTTAGGGGGCACAATGATGTTAGAAGATGACTCAATATAATAAAAGGTGATGATAGGAGAAAAAAGAGCAACAAAAAGCAAGAAAACATCTCATGTAGTGGTGCCAAGTGTAAACTAACTATATTAATATGCTACAATAATTCAAGCAAACGTGTATTATCAAACAAAAATTATTTCTATCCTATATGTGATCTAAATCCTCAAACAAGTCCGAAATATATTGTTTCATATGGCATTCCAAAGAACTTCTTACATGACAGAATTTGATTCCTGCATTCAGAGTTGTTCAGCCTAAAGGTGGGGTAGATAACTAAATGTTGCCCAAAACCAGTCCTATAACATGTTTTCCTATGATTGGTCACTATGGTTACCTTTGTCCCATGGGAGTGGTCGATTATTGAGCTTCTTGGTAATCAGCCACTACACGGGATTCCATGACATGGTTTGGGTAGCCCTAAGGAGAACTGTTCGCATGACGACCTAGCCTAAACCCCTCTGAATGAGGTTTCTGACGCACTCTGGCTTTGGACTGTGGGATGGCAAAGGATTTTAAGCTCCCTAATATGTCAAATTATATTTCTCAATATAAGTGTTCAATGGGTGTTATTGGGAGCCTATCCCATTGATCCTACACCTAAACTACACAGATTGTTTGGCCCTAGTGCCCAATTCGGCTTAATCTATGTGTGTTGAATTATTAAGGTGTGGTGTTTCAAGTCTTGGCTTGGAAGTGTTAACCAAGCTCACATTTGCTTAGGGTGTGAGTGTGTTAAAATGATGTGTCAAGTGGATGAGTTAATTGAGCATGTTTTATGATGCCATGTGCTACTGAAAATAAGGTGTTGAAAAACTGTAAATAGTTTTGTAAATGGACAGTAAAATAAACAACCGATCTAAGCATACAAACCCCAACCAAAAAAGCTATCAAAAAAAAAAAGGGGGAGGCAAACAAGATGCTCAAAGACACAAAAATGGCCTAAAATATCTAATGTCAAAGGTACTATGATCTAAACGCACTAATCTGATATAAATGGTGCATACAAACAAAAAAGATCAGAGGTGAAGAATGTTGCAAAAGTTAGGAAATAAGATCTAAAACCTAGGACACACAATGGGATCTTAAGGGAGGATGGAAGCACTAAAATCTAAAGAGAGTTAAATGGTGAATAACCCTATCCTAAAGGGATTTAAATCAGTGGATCATACCCTATAAATCAATGGCTGAAAATGCTAAATCATAGACTCCTCAACTCAACAATTCTCTTCCTAAAAATGTGGAGGTGTACTCTAAACCCTAGGAGGATTTTTTCCTTCCTCAAAGAGAAAAAAATAAGAGAATATAGGCCTAAGAGAGACTCAAAAGAGAAAATTAACCCTTCTGAGTCTGCACACAACACAGTCGATAATTCTGAAAAAGTGCAAAACACAGGTTCTGGCCTGGAAAAGGTGCAGAATACAGTAAATTGGGCCAAAAGTGAATTCCAGAATGTAGAAAAGGGGTTGAAAAATGTGTTTTTCTCCCCGGACTCCTAGTCCACAGATCTCACCCAGATTGTGTCATTTCCTATTAGACTGGTATCTGTGACTTGCGAAAAGAATTGAAAAACCAAAAAAATCTAAAAACTTGACCAAAAAAGAAAGAATAGCTAAAAATAGAAATTGAGAGGCTAATATAGCTAAATAAAATATTGAAAACCACTAAAACGACAGTCACAAAGGATTTGAATTACTACAATAGTGGAGTTACTATTTGTTAGTATGAATATTTTGGGAAGATGTACCAAAAATAATTCACTTAAGTTTGTAATATCCCAAAATGGAATAATGCATTGATACACAAACATAATATTTAATACATAGAAAATGTACATGTAAAAGTATGATCAACACATATATACACAGAATAGATGAGCCATTTTATTATGTGGAGATGATTCAGTTACAACATTGAGAAAAATGTGAGTTACTCTAGCCAAAGGGATGGCCTAGAATGACCCTGAAAGCATGCTAAAACAAACATTGCGTAACTGGAGAGCTGCAGGAAGCAATAATGCATTGTCCCTTTAGAAGATAATGAACATGTGACTAATGGATGAAAGGGAAATGTATATCTATGGATCTTAGGAGCTCTGATGATTCCAAGATTCAATATCTGGCCAATGTGATGGAAACCGAAGATAACCCAGAAATGATTTTCTAGATCTATGAGTTTGGAAAATCACGCTCCTAGGGTTTGATACCTTGACTGTTGGGTCATGTAGATCTAAATCTAGATATGATACAAATATGGCTGAAATATGTTATGAAAATAGATCTAAGCTTGAAGGGTTGATCCCTTCTTCAGATCTCCAAGCTAGAAGCTTGAGATCTTGTCTCTTCTTCCTCCTCCTCAAAATGCAACAACTGAAGATGCAGCTGCTGGGAAAAATATGTTGTACAAGAGGGAGAGACTCAGTTCCTGTTGATATGTGCTGCAATAAGCTCCAGGATGATGGAAACAGTGATGGAAAAGTGAGGGGATGATCCCTCATAGGATTCCTAGCTGAAATGCTAGAAACTTCCTTCCTCCTTTGGATCTGCAATGATGGACTGCACAATCCTTGATGGGAATGCTGCTGATAGGAGGTCAATAATTTTTGGCCTGATGCAAAATCTGAAATGAGGCCCTAGGATTGCTGATCTTGAAATCCAAGGTGATAGGAATAATCCTTCATCGGTTCTCCAGTTGAAATAATGAAGACAACCTTCTCCTCCCAAATTGATCTTCATAAATAATGCAATTTCCGAATATAGATGTTATGCAAAGAGTAGAAAAAATATGGCACCAATGCGTGATGATGAAATAACAGCTCAGAATACCTTCCCAGAGTAGGCACACAAGTCCCCCGTGGGTAAGGGTGGGATTCTCGCTCGGGAACACCCTGTGCTAAACAACACTGCAGACTTAGCTAAATAGCATAAGAGTGCATGGATGTCAAAAGAAAACTCCAGATCTAAACAAATCACAAATCATAAAACTAAAGCCTGCCTCTAATGTTTCCTTCATCTCCATTATATACAAAGTGAGCCTTCCCAAGCCCTGGCCCACCTCTCAACTGCGTTGTTCATGTGGACATAATCCTCCATGGTTGATTGCGCTGTCTCTCCAAGTCATCCATCATGTCTACATACAATGTGCACCCTCTGCATCATGTGTGCATTAAATGCACTACTTCCTCCATCACTTCATCATGAATGCTCTATGATCTTACATTAGATTCCCTCCATGATCTCAGTTGACTGCTTCAACCTCCATGATCTATCTCATTAATGAGACATGATCTCCACTCCATTCACATTAGTAGTTTCTCCACTACTCCATTATGTAGGTCTATGTTTAATTAATCCACATTCACACATCAAAAAGTGGATCTTATTCATCTTTGAGGATTATGGGTCCCTCCACCCTTTTATTTACTTAATTAATTAAGAAAATTAAGAACTCTAATATTCCAAATATCATGTGAAAATTTAGGAATATTAAAAAATCATTGGTCACAAGTGACCCTAACAACAATATGTGGTTGTTTATGCTTCAAATTTTAAATAGTAAAATGAGAAAACCCTACAGCAAAAAGATTCAAATGTGATCCAAAGCAGAAAACAACAAGAAATATCTGATGTAATAACCCAATAGTTTAAGAATTTTGGAAATAAATAATCTTGTATTAATAACAACTCGTAAAAGAGATCTACAACAAGGGTTTGCAAATTCCCCTCCTTGGGATGGGTCCTTTGATTTACTTGTGCTTCAACGATCTATTCTCTCTCTCAATATGTGAAAAACCTAAAATAAAGAATGAAAATTAAGTGGGAGCTTTAATGTGAGAAGACGATAGTGGTGAAGTTGATAGTGATAATGGTGAAGAATGAATGGAAAACCATCTTATTTATAACAAAGTATTGGGTTGATATTAAAAATGGAAAATAATAAAATATTATTGACCAAATCAAGGTCTAACCGTTAGGAATATTTTTTGGAGAGGGAAATTATATTCAAAATGGTTAAGAATCTTTGTTTAGAAATAATGAACAAATAAAATAATTTATTAATTATTTTGTGAGGATTAAAAGAGGCGTGAAATTGAAATAATTATTAAATAGTGATTTAACAATTATTCAAAAATAGAATTAAGGAATAATAAATAAATAATGATTTATTTAATTACTCCAAGGTGATTTAGTCAAATGTGAGAAGGAATAATTATCAAATAATGATTTAATATTTATTCCTGGAGAAAATTAAATAAATAATGATTTATTCAATTATTCTCATGGAGTTTTTTAATTTTGATCAGAAATAATTTAATAAAAATGGTTTACTAAATCATTTCCTATGGTGAAAGTGATTTTACTATGGTAAAATTAATCTTACATGGTGTATTTTGATCCACCTTGTTAGAAATGGCTAGGTGATCATTTTTTAGGTGATAACAATTAACATACCACATGCAGAAGGAAGGGATTGGGGACCTTTTCAATATAGCCCAAGAATATAAGAAGTGCATCACAGATTTTGCTCAGACTATGGCCTTTGTCAAACCTACGACCCCACACACACCAATTCATATAGAGGTGATTTCCCCAAGTAATATTTTACATACCATAGTTTGCAACAAGATTGAACATAGTAAGGATAATAGTATGATTTAGTCTAGTAAATTAGCAGGAAGTCAACTACAGTGTCCTCCAATGAAACATACTATGCAAGGTGCACCATAGATGGTGATTACACCTAGTAGACCATTTTCAGGGACTAATAGATAGAAAAAGATGGGAGAAAATTCAAAGATGTCAATTTTTCATGTTTCTAGGAATTAAGATCTAGAAAAATATTTATTTGTGTGAGGTAGTGTGGGCTACCAGTAATGTTCAAGATGATGCCACCAAGATTATATGGCCTGAAACTACTTTTAGAGGCTGTACCTTGACCTGGTGTATGAAGTACAAGAATAGTGTTCCCATTGGATGCTGAGAACCTTAGTAGACATCAAGTAGGAAATGATGAAAGTATTTTATCGGTTTATGTATATATATTAGTGTATAAAAAATTTGAAGTAGATTAAGCAGGGATATAACAAATATTTATGGGACCATGGACAATAATTCAAAGTGTTGTTAGGTCAGTTTTAATTTGAGATCCAAGGAAAACAACATAAGGAGTGGTTCATTGTGGGATTGTTATATTTCCATGCCTTTGACTCAACAAAATATCCAAACTTAGGATCAGACCTTGGATA
Source organism: Pinus albicaulis (assembly GCA_034641835.2). Lineage (NCBI taxonomy): Eukaryota > Viridiplantae > Streptophyta > Pinopsida > Pinales > Pinaceae > Pinus > Pinus albicaulis. The sequence goes on along the minus strand of CM076571.1, from coordinate 185,147,307 downwards.
TTTCATTAAATTTGGAAGAATCTCCTACAGTAGTGGCCATAGGAGGAGAAAGTTCTAGCATTTCCTAGCTATTGTTGAAATTTTCAACAAGAAACAGTGAAATTGGCATCTAGAAACAACATACACACTGGTGTGGGATCACAGGTTTTACAAAGTATTTTGTCACCATCCATGCAATCCCTATCCTGAACATTGGAGGACCATTTCAATGACTTTTTTGTAATGTCATAGCTCGCTATAAGTGTCATTGCATCCCTTGGCATGTCAATAACATTTCCTCTATTCATCATTCCTCAAGTAGACCTTCAAAACCATGTGATTTTGGGTCGGTGCTGGTAGGCAGTTATGGCCTCGCGCCAATGGAGAAATTAACACTAAGCCCCACGCCCATCGGTGCTCTGTCTCAGAAGGGAACCCACGCCGAGCTGTTTTTGGATTTTTTTTTAAATAGAAACGAATTTTCCATGCTTAACAATTTCGTGAGCGGAGTCATCATGGTTTGTTCGACTGAATAACGTCAAAGTATTCCCTTTTTCTTCTTGTTTCCTACAATTGTGCAACTCCCCAAAGGGATAGACCTCTCCTCCACCTTATGAGGGATCCCAAACCACCTCCTCCTCTCCTATAAATACTTCCTTCTCACATTGATTCAACTAGTTGAACAGTCACTACTATAGCTGGTGTGTAGAATAAGGCAGAGAGTAATCCATTGTTGAGAGAGATTTTAGGCCCATTGCCTCATCAAGTCCAATCCTAAACGAATTCTTGAGACGCGCCTGACTGAACCTGTCGAAGGAGGCTGCAACGTCAAGGCATTAAGGTTTTAAAATTCTTTTCTCTATTATTAATACACGACTAGTTTTTGGTTCCAATTTTGTGTTTAATCAAATGAAAAATGTTTGATTCTCCTTGACCAATCGAATAGCTATAAATGAAAGTATGTTTTCGTATGTTTTCATCGTTCACTTGATCTTTGTGCAGGTACACAGACATTATCACTGAAGGACCGCGATGTGTGAAGAGAAATATCGAAGGATCGCTACTGCAAGCCACGACAAGAGTGTTGGACCAAGGTAGGTTGTCTATATCAACTTGCTTTTCATTTTTAAGCTAGGAGTCTGAAAGTCCAGCATGTTCCCTTTTTTCTAGACCCACCCTAGGGGTAGAGGGATCGCCTCTATTCGCAAAGGGGATTTTCCTACTCAACAAGTTGGCGACCATAATGGGGATTAGTGTGTTCTTCGTCTCTTGTTGTTTGTCTATTGTTTTGCTTGTCTGTCCGACTTTGGTTGTATTGCCACTTTTCTTATTTTTTTTTCCTATCTGACTATTTCAAGCCATCCTACTTAGTATTAGAGTGTTAAGCCTGGCTTTTCTTCAGCTGCTTTTTTCCTTTCCTTACTTTTCTAGCTAGATGCTTCTATTTCCTTAACAGTTGCGCTGAATGGTGCTTTCTTCTTGTTTTACAGGTGCACTTTACCCTGTTCAGCGCGGATTATAGATGAACAGTTGCGCCGAATCCTGTAGGTTTGGATTTGGGATTATTCCCTAAGTTTTTCCAGTGTGTCTTGCCTCTGGATTGGTTTTTCCCTCCTGAATTAGTCCATTTGGATTGTTTTTTACTTCCCTGTCTCATTCTTGTCAGTTGATTGTCTCTTATCTAAATTAGTCCATTTCGTATGTTGTCATCATTCACTTGATCTTTGTGTAGGTACACAGACATTATCACTGAAGGATCGCGATGTGTGAAGACAAATATCGAAGGATCGCTGCTACAAGCCACGACAAGAGTGTTGGACCAAGGTAGGTTGTCTATATCAACTTGCTTTTCATTTTTAAGCTAGGAGTCTGAGAGTCCAACATGTTCCCTTGTTTCTAGACCCACCCTAGGGGTAGAGGGATCGCCTCTATCCGCAAAGGGGATTTTCCTGCTCAACAAGTTGGTGACCATAATGGGGATTAGTGTGTTCTTCATCTCTTGTTGTTTGTCTAGTGTTTTGCTTATCTGTCCGACTTTGGTTGTATTGCCACTTTTCTTATTTTTTTTTTCTTATCTGACGATTTCAAGCCATCCTACTTAGTATTAGAGTGTTAAGCCTGGCTTTTCTTCAGCTGCTTTTTTCCTTTCTTTACTTTTCTAGCTCGACGCTTTTGTTTCCTGAACAGTCGCGCTGATTGGTGCTTTCTTCTTGTTTTACAGGTGCACTTTACCCTGTTCAGCGAGGATTATAGCTGAACAGTTTTGCCGAATCCTGTAGGTTTGGATTTGGGATTATTCCCTAATTTTTGCCAGTGTGTCTTGCCTCTGGATTGGTTTTTCCCTCCTGAATTAGTCCATTTGGATTGTTTTTGACTTCCCTGTCTCATTCTTGTCAGTTGATTGTCTCTTATCTTGTGGACTAATTTTTTGATCTTTCCTTTCGATTCTTTGTGTTTTTGGGTCACTGAAATATCATCTTGGTGTCCGTTTAACTTTCCATCTATCACCCTAAGCATATATTACATTGCTCACTGAGTCGATTTGAAAGTCCTCCTTTTGTGTGAAGGAATGCATGTCTGTCTTGAGTGTGTTTCACATTCGTATTGAATTGGTCTCTTGGTTTTTGATCATTTCGTTCGAGTTGCTCAAAACTACTATTATTTTTTCCTTTTAGTGTAATAGTACATTTTTCTTCTCATTCATCTAAAAGAACAAAATTTTCATTCTTCCTCTTAGTTTGGAAATGAAATGTAGTCTTTTGCATTTGTAGTTTTTTCATTAAAAAGTGAAAAACAAAAGATGGTCCTTATTTTTTTTTCTTTGGTTGTATTAGGAGCATTAGGAAAAGTTCTTCTTGCATTTCAATTGATTGTTTCTTCGTTGTGAACTTCTATCCCTCTTTTAGCTAGCTATTCATCGAATTGGAATGATTTTCTTTGCATGTAGTTTTGAATTAAAGATTCAAGATTACAATCAGTAAGGACTTAAAACTGAAACATAATTTCAAGATAAAATTTAAAATGAACTCAATCAACCTAAGGAAGCATTGAAACTTAACGCTCATATTTAGAGGTCTAGGCTAGTGACGTGTTTCGACGTCGTTAAAACTAGTAGCTGTCATTCGCCATCTGGCATTAGACAGCGCTAGCACGGACTTGTGCTCCCCGTACCATAGAGTATATAATGGGAGCCCCTCATAGGTTTCAATTCTTTATCCATAGGAAGCCGAGTCTTCCGCCATGTAACCATGATACACCAAAAATAACATTCGGGGAGACTTCCTGCACGTATGTTAAGTACTTGGTCATTTTTCTTTCATTTGATCACCAAGGTGTATATTGTAGTTCATAGGAGCTTGGTACACCCTCTTGCTTAGATTTCCTAAGTAGTCATTTTGATCTTTTTGTGACTCTCTAAAAATTGAAAAGATCATCGAGCACTTTTCCTTTCAAGCTCTTCCAACCTGAAAGTGACTAGAGTCACCTTTTGCCCTTTTCTTGACTCTTAAAATATGAAAAAGCAAAGTTTTGTTTCAGAGTTATAAAATTGATTACCTATGATCACATTCCCATTAAAGTTATTTTCTTGTATTTTTCATAAGTAATTCCTTAGTGATTGGTCTTGAAGCCTTGAATTTGTTATCTCTTTTCTCTCCTGTTTTTTGAGACAAAGTCATGATGGCAGAACCACCAGTTTCATCGTCCCCTTCGTTACCTCGTAGTGAAGAACCTTCTCCCGAAGTTTCTTCGGAGACATCTCAGTCTGCTAGGACTTTAGGTTACTGGTGTTCTATTATTGAGAGTGTTCAACCTCTTGCCACTCGTTCTCCTCTTGAGTAACGATTTGATATCAATTGGAAACCTTCGTATGTTTCGGCTCATTTTAGGGAAGAAGAAGATCCTCATTTACCCTCAGAACTGCTTGAATTTCCATTAACACGTGCTTTACTTGCCACTTCTCGTTTCCTTTTCACCAACAACATGTCTTCATCCAACATGGATGCTACGAGCCCCATCAGTAGTGAAGAGACTTATGTTTCTACGAGGGAATATCAATTCCCTCTAGAGAATTTTCCTTATGTCTCGGGTCAACCTTCCTCACAACCTTCCACTCTCCAGACTGGTTATCGTTCATTGAGTCAGATGATTTTTGGTGCTACATATTTGTATCAGAATCCGATATGGTCGGGTACATCGGATCCCTCGGAGGTGTCATGTGTATCAGGTCCATCCCCCTAGACTCCCATCAAGTTGATGAATGTTACATCTATCCCAACCAAGCCCATTGTTTGTGTGGATTCATCTTCTTCTTCTGTTAGTGTTATTCCATCATTACCACCATCTTCTGATGTTTATGGGATGACTCCTATTGCTTCCATGATACCCGTTGGACCCGCCATGAGTGGATCACAACCTCACGTATAAGGAGTCCATCAACCTACTGGTAGTGCGCCTATCACCTATAATCCGATTCCTGGAGGTTTGACATATGATTAGTACATGATGGCTATTCAGCAACATAATTACTTCCCCCAGGGTTCTCATAAGATGCAAGCTCCCATTGATCGACCACACTACTATGATGAGCATGTAACTCACGTCTATTTCCATGGGCCTGTTCCATGCGGTGGTCCATTGTATGTTCAAATGCATCAAATGACGGTTTACCCCAACCAGTTCACATAACTACAGGGACAAACCTATGGTCCACAAGGAAAACCCTTTCAGGGACAACCTTCGGTCCAACAGGGACAACCCTATGGTCCTACTGGTCAACCTCATGTTCAACAGGGAGCGTCTTATGTTCCCAATGGAAAACCTTTCCTTCTCAGGGACAAAATTTTGTGCAACAGAACTAGCCTTAATTTTAGTAAGGCCCAACTTTTGTACAACAAGGTCAACCCTCTACTGCTCAGCTGGGCCAACCTGGTCTTAAGGGGCAACTTGGCTCATCTCAACCATCAAGCCAACATGTGCCTCAGGGACAACCTAGTGGCTCTCAGCATCTAGGCCAAATTTCACCCTAGGGACAGCCTATCCAATCGCAGCATCCAAGCCAACCTACACCGCAGGGCTAGCTTGTTCAATCGCAGCATCAGGGTCACGCTGCACCCCAGAGGAAAATCGTGCAGCCTTAAGGCCCACCTTTTATTCCTCAAGGTCAATCTCAGATGGTACAAGGTCCACCCCAGGGAATTTCTTACATTTTACAAAAAAATCCAGATGTTTCTCGGACAGGACCTCAGTGGTTCACTGTAATATCCCAAAATAGGGATTTTCTTCAACAAATAGAATATCTTAAGATATTCCAAAGTTGTAGCTTCACCAACTCATGGAAATAAAAATTTAAATAATATCATAAGATGTACAAGGAACACTTAGCCAATAAATTCATGATCAACAGCAGAGATATGCCTCACTATTTTCTCCTGAAGTGAGGAAATGCAGCATTCTGGACCATAAAAAAATCATTTTCAGAAAATAACGCAATAAATTTGGGAAATGGGACTTGGATCCCGTGGTTTATACATTATACATCTCCCATACCAAATTTGAGCTTAAACAAATCATTCTAGCTAAATTAAACAGATCTCCCCAGCTAGAGATGGTTCAAAAACACCCTGATCCCATGACTTCTCTACAACAAAATTTCTGAAGGCTATGAGAGCGTAATTACCATGAGGGTTTCTATAGAAAATGATGAAATAATACTTATTTGGAGATTAAATTAATCAAATAGTATAGAAATGGATGTTTAACCTCTTTTACACAGAGAAAAAGACACCCAACAAGGGTTTCTGGCAATATACATGTACAAAAAGTAGCACTGCAGAAAATAACACAGTTTACTGCAAATATGTATTAAGAATGGTTGAATATAACATAAAATAGCTGAATAATACATAAAATGGCCCTAGGCCCTCTTTATTAGAACTCCCGGAGGGAAACAAACACCTCCTCCTCAAAGGACAAAATAGCAAGGTTTATCCCAACAACAAATGCCCCTGCAGAAAAGACGTAGTTCCTAAAGGTAACTGTGCTGTAGATGTTAATGGCTATTTTACCCTAAGAAAAATGATGGAATTGAAGCTCAGAACCCTCCTTTAGATCCCTTAAGCAAGCTGATTCAAGAATGGGATGGAATTCCCGCACGAGAATTCTTTGCACTAAGTAGTGCTGCAACCACAGCTAAATAGCTGAAGCATGCAAGTAGTCAAAAGACCAAATATAGCTGAATACTGAATGATATCCTTGATTCTATGCCCTCATTGTTATCCTTGGTAATTTTCCTCACCCTGGACCCCACACATTGTTGAGGTGACTTCTTAGTGAAGCTTCCTCCTTCAAAACTACGTTGTCCTTGTTGGCTTCCCTCCTCTTCTAGTAGCGTTGTTGACTTGGTCAATTGGAACTAGTGCACCTTTAATGCCTCCTTTCAAACTGAGGGGTCTTCAATCCAACTCTTCTTATGTGTGTCTAGCTGAAACTTATTCACATTGAGCTAGTTTACTTGGGTGATTTCTTCCTCCTCAAAAATGCATGTTGACTTAGTAAAACTTGACTATGTCCACATCTATTTTTCCCTTGTTCACACTTGAAAGTGTAAAATATAGCTCCTAAGGTGATATCCTTCCTCATTAAGGTGGAATTTATTCATATTTTTATTGTTCATGGGCCTCCTCACCCATTTATTCCTCTCCTAGGTGAAAGTAGCAAAATCTAATATTCCAAAACTGCTGGGTGCAAATTTTGGAATATTACATTCACTCAGAATCCATATCCTAGTCCTCAACCAGTGTATGGAAAGAATTATTAGAATTACAAACCTTATGGATAAAATCCTCTAGGAGAGAAAATATGAGGTCAGAACTTCTCCCAGCCTGGTTGGAATCCCAATACTAGTCTTTATCAAAGGTGTACAATTCCTTTCAATCCGCAATTGCCCTTTCTTGCTATGATGGAATTGCTCGATGTGTCGAAATTGACGAATGATCATATCCTTCATAATCCATATTAGCCTCCAGTTCTGACTAAAATCCCTAGAAATTGTCCCAAATTTCAAGGCAAGTCCAGTGAAGACCCTCAAGCACATGTTATGACATACCATCTTTGGTGCTCCTCTAACTCTTGGGTTGATGATTCAATTCGACTATGTCTTTTCAAAAGCAATCTCATTGGTGCTGCTGTAAAGTGGTACATTCAACTCTCCCGCGACGTCTTTCAAGATTTCAACTCTCTTTCCATGGCGTTTCTCACGCATTTCCAGTTACCAGTTTGGTATGAAACTGGGACGCACCTCCTCACATCCTTGAAATAGGATCTGGTTACTCATATCTCTGATCATTTTCATGAATAGAGGCGGCGTTGTCATTTGATCAAGTTTGAGATTCCTGATCAACTTCTGACTAATTGGTTCACTACCTCTTTTATCGGTCTGATTGCTAAGGACATTGCTATGGGGGCATCTGTTACTGAAGAACAAGCCATCGCTCCTACCCAGTACCTCAATCTCGTGTACTCTCAATCGGGCATGTTGTATGAACTCTTTCTTGATGCTTTGTGACATGGAACTACCAAAGCACCAGCGATGCCATATTTTGATGGTATCATTGGTTCTATGTCCCAGACTTCTCAAAAGTCTTCTCAAAATCCTGCGAAGAAAAAATCTACTTCTTCCACTGATACTGCTTCTCAGCCACGTCTGAATTCTAGTAATACTGCGGAAGTGAACATCATCCAATCCACTCCCGCAGATAAAGCTTCCAAAGGTAAGAAAAAGGGTAAAGGTAAGGCCAAAACTGATACCTTGAAACATGATTCTCCGATACTTAATGCTGATGATGGTTTGAAATGCAAACCGAAGTACCCTTGTCTAATTTGTGATGATGAGAATTACACCTATGACTGTCCACGATGGGCCGAGGTGAGTAGACTGTGGAAAAGGCACTCAGGGCACTTCAACCATTCTTAAAGAACCATTCCCATTGCAACAAACTCATATGGTGGAGCAACCTCAGTCCTTCGCCCCATTTGGCTCTCATGTTTTCATGATGAATGGTCTTGCACCCATCTCTATTGCTACCTGATTGAAAGATTATACCAATTTGCATCAGTCAATAGGGAAAGAGATCGTTGATGATCCTCCTCCCTCGCCTGCTTTTGGACCTTTTCACATAGAAATGCCTAGTCCTGAGCCCGTTGTACGACCGCCTTCTAAAGGCGTACTCCAAAATTCATCCTATAACCCAAATGCCTCTGTCGGTCAACATTACAGTATTGTTGAGGATTCGGCTCAGGCGCCATCTGCTATGTCTGCGTTGGAAGTACTTCAGAGTTGTCTATCACAATGGAAGTCTTTGCTATCTGCCATCGGAGGGGTTGATCCTGTCAATTCCAACCTTATCACTTTCAATTTGGAAAATTTCGTCCCACGTCTCCCTCACCAGCTTGCACTGATTATCCAAGTTGGGATTAATGGAAATAAAATCCATTGATCATTGTGGATGAGGGTGCATCTACTTGCATCATGTCTTCTGCATGCTATAAAGCCATTGGGTCTCCAACCCTCAATCAATCTCCGAATGCTTTAGAAAATTTTGACGGAAGGGAATCTCACCCTCTTGGTGTTCTTGCTAGTTTACCTATTACGTTGGAAGGGAAAACGGTTAACGTTGAGGTTGAAGTCGTTGACGCTAAACTCAATTTTAATCTTCTCCTCAGTCGTAGTTGGACTCACGCCATGCTATGTGTCCCGTCCACTCTCTTTCGTGTTCTTCGATTTCCGCACGAAGGAAATATCATCACTGTCGATCAATTTTCATTTTTCACTTCCATGTCTTCCGAGAGAAACATTTCGTATGTAGATCATATTCCTATGCCTTATCAGAGAATAGGATCGGGTATTTTCAAAGATCCCGTGCTTATGGGTCTTTTTCCTCTTCCTCCACCCAACACTGCTCATGTCAACATGATCTGCACATCTTTTGATCCATGGATAATCCCTTTTCCCGGGCAGGTTGATTTGTTTTCTAACATGATGTTGTTAAGCCTAATAGAAATTGATTATTGTGAACTTATTTCAGCTTCGACTCCTCCTCCCTCTAATCATACTCTTTTGAGTGTGTCTCTTGACACGTATTATCAATCCCCTTGGCTCGACACTTCGGATTATCTTGACCCTTTGAATGAGACCTTTCCAATTGATGAGGCCATCGTGGAAACCATGTCTCTCAAGGATCCTCCTTGGGAAAATAGTCATCATCATTCCTCCTTTATGCCTGACCTTGGTGCCATGTCTACTACTCTTGAGAAATTCGCTTCCCAAGCTCCCTCCCATCCACTTCAGACACCCATCTTGACACATGAAGTTTTCGCGAAGGGCAACCTAGGAAAAATTACGCAAACAATGCTTATTTGCATCTCCATCAAATCAGAGGTTGTTGAGAACATCCACATTGGGGTGACTTGTTCTCCTGATGAGATCAAGGTCTATACTAGTCTCTTCTGAGAGTTTCGAGACGTTTTCGCTTGTTCTTACATAGAAATTCCCGACATCGATCTAAGTATATTTTTGCATGTGATTCCTACTTATCTTGATGTGAAGCCTATTCGCCAATGTCTTCATCCCGTGCACTCTAGAAATGTAGCCTCCATCAAGGGAGAAGTTGAAAAATTTCTCAAAGCTGGCTTCATTTATCCAATTCTCTTGACAGAATGGGTTTCTAACATTGTTCCTGTGGATAAAAAGAAGGGTACTATTCATGTCTCTGTGGATTACCATGAAATAAACCGCGTTTTTCCTAAGGATAACTATCCCACTCCTTTCATTGATTATATCATTGATGATTGTGTCGGGAGTGAGATATTTTCCATTACGGACGAGTTTTCTGGTTACAACCAGATCAATATTATTTCGGATGATCAACACAAGACCGCCTTTATATATCATTTGGGTACCTTCACCTACAAGAAGCTCCCTTTTGGTCTTGATAATGTTGGGGCTACATTTCAAAGAGAAATTTCGTACTCTTTCCATGATATTAAGTGCGTTGTTCAACCTTACCTAGATGACCTTCCGACTCATTCTTCTAAGCATAAAGACCACCTTGATCACCTCCTTCAAATATTTCTTTGCTATAGACGCTATAACATTCGGCTCAATCTGCATAAGTGTGTCTTCTGTGTTGTTTTCGGTAGACTCCTTGGGTTTATCATTTCTAAAGATGGGATTTGTCTCGACCCTCTTAAGGTCGAAGATATTGTCAATCTTCCCTCCCCTTCCTCTTTACATCAGTTGCATAGTCTACAAGGGAAAGCTAATTTCCTACGCCGTTTTATACCGAACTATGCTGAAGTAGCCAAAGGATTCACGCGATTTCTTAAGCAAGGTGTCCCATTCCTCTAGGATGAGATCGACCAAAAATATTTCGATGCACTGAAAACATTTCTTATCAAATCTCCTCTTTTGCGTCCACCTGATTATCATCGTGAATACTACCTCTACTTGGATGTCGCATTTAGCACTATTGCCATGGTTCTGGTAAAAAATGGTGACAATGGTTGTTAGAAAATTATATATTACAGAGAAATGCAACACATAAAATATGCGGAAAATACAAGCACACAAAACACATAAAACCAGAGAGACACAGATATACTTGGTTCACCCATTTTGGGCTACGCCCACCCCGAACAGCTAGTCCTTCCTTTCTATTATCCAGCAAAATGAAGAGACACAACCTACAACAGATCCGCTGTAATATCCTTTGTTCTCTCTCACAGTCTTCCTATCTGTTTCTCGCTCTGAGAATACACATATAGTACATAGCCGCAATACAATACCCTCATAAAAGTGAGGGGTTGCATTCTAGGGAAAAAAACCTTAAACTAAACATAACTTCTACCGTCAGATCATTTGCCTAATGAACGGCCCAGATTGACTAGAAATTACTATACTTTTACAAGGCAATTTTACATTTGTTTTTAGCTTCGGGGGCGCTGCCCCCCAAACCCCCCGCCAGGGGGGGCTCCATAAAGTTGCTGCCGCCCCGCTGGATCCCCCACGATAGCGATTAATTTACGGGCGGCGTTGCCGCCCCATTTAAGGTACACGGGTCCAATGCTGTGATACAAAGTAAACAAGATAATCAGGCTCCACACCCAACAATATCCCACTTGGAAACTGATTGTAGCAACTCCACCGCTGCTTCATTTGTTGGAAAATGACTCCTCTTTGGACCTGGCTGTTTCTCATCTTCATCGTCATCCTTGAAGACCAATTGAAACTGAGCATGTTCTCAGTTTCTCCCTGGTTACAACTTTTGTTAGCATATCTGCAGGATTCTGGCTAGTGTGTATCTTTTCCTGCTTCAACTCTCCATCTTCCAATACTAACCGTATGAAATGGTACTTGAGATGTATGTGTTTAGTCCTAGAATGAAATGTTGAGTTCTTTGCAAGATGAATAGCACTTTGGCTATCACTGTATAGTGTTCCCATATCATGCTTCTTACCCAATTCATCCATAAACCTTTGTAACCAAATCATTTCTTTACTAGCCTCTGTAGCAGCAACATACTCTGCTTTTGTTGTTGAAAGTGCAACAACACTTTGGATTTTTGAAACCCAACTGACAGTTGTTCCACCTATAGTAAATACATATCCTGTAGTGCTCCTCCTGTTATCTCTGTCACCTGCCATATCTGCATCAACATATCCCTGTAGATCAATTTTTGAACCACCAAAGCATAATGCTTGATTTTTGGTACCTCTCAAATATCTGAGAATCCATTTTACTGCCATCTAATGTTCTTTTCCTGGATTTTTCATGTACCTGCTTACAACTCCCACTGCATGTGCAATATCAGGCCTTGTGCAGACCATTGCATACATTAAGCTTCCAACTGCTGATGCATATGGAAATTTAGACATATATTCCATTTCTTCGTGGGTCTTGGGGCACATATCCTTACTAAGTTTGAAATGGCTAGCAAAAGGTGTACTAACTGGTTTTGCATTCTGCATATTAAATCTTTTCAACACCTTTTCTATGTACTCATTCCGAGACAGTGTTAATTTGCGATTTTTCCTGTCTCTAGTTATCCTCATACCAAGGTTTTGTTTTGCAGCTCCCAAATCCTTCATTGCAAATGAATTTTCCAATTTTCTTTTGAGCACATTTATTTCCTGCATGTTAGATCCTGCAACAAGCATGTCATCTACATACAATAACAATATAATATAGCTGCCATCATTTTTCCTTTTTATATAAACACAATGATCAGAGTGACATCTAGTATAACCTTGTTCAGACATAAACTTGTCAAATTTTAGATACCACTGCCTTGGAGCCTGTTTTAAGCCATACATGCTCTTCTTTAACCTACACACTAATTTTTCTTTCCCTTTGACCTCATATCCTTCTAGTTGCTCCATATAGATCTCTTCCTCCAAATCTCCATGGAGAAATGTTGTCTTTACATCTAACTGTTCAAGATGTAAATATTCCGCTGCTACAAAACTTAAAATAGTTTTGATTGAAGTCATCTTAACAACAGGAGAAAATGTTTCATCAAAATCAATACCTTTCTTCTGTGCAAACCCCTTCACCACAAGCATATCTTTGTACCTCTGTTTTCCTCCATCTTCTTCCTTCAGCCCGTAAACCCATTTATTCTGCAATGTAGTTTTACCTGCAGGCAAACTGACTAAGTTCCAAGTCTGGTTATGCATTAAGGATTCCATCTCTTCTTCCATGGCTAGCTCCCACTTCTTCCTGCTTTCAACCTGCATTGCTTCTTCATAACATTCAGGTTCACCAGAATCAGTCAACAATAAATAATATAATGAAGGAGAGTATCGTTCAGGGGGTCTACTTATCCTGGTAGATATTCTAACACCACTTCAGGTGTTTGAGGTGCCTGTTGTTGTTGTGGTGGTTGCTACTGCTGTGGTTGTTGATTATTGTTATTTTCAGGCACCTTTAATTTTTCAGATATCTCATCTTGAACCATGTATTCCTTGCTTTCTTTTTCCTGTTTCTTTCCTGCAACTGATTTTTATACAAGACCTTTTCATTGAATATTACATCTCTGCTCCTAATGATTTTGTGTTTTTCATAATCATATAAGCGATAAACAAAATCATTAACACCATATCTAATAAAGGTACATTTCTTTGATTTTGCCTCAAACTTTGTTCTATTTTCTTTATTAATATAGACAAAGGCCTCACAGCCAAAAAGCTTTAAAAAAGAGTAGTTTACCTTTTTACCTGTCCATGCTTCCTCTGGAATACCACCATCCAAGGAACTTGAAGGCCCTCTGTTTATTAGATAAAAAAAAATATCTACAACATCTGCCCAAAATTGTAAAGGCAATCCCGCATGCAATCTCATGCACCTTGCACGCTCCATGATTGTTCTGTTCATCCTTTCTGACACACCATTTTCTTGTGGTGTTCTTGGAACTGTCTTCTCTCTACGAATTCCATGCTCTGAACAATACCTATCAAAATATTTGCTGCAATATTCACCTCCATTGTCTGATCTGAGACACTTCAACTTCTTTCCTGTCTCAATCTCAACCAAATATTTCCATTTCTTGAAAGTATCAAATACATCAGATTTATTCTGAATACAATAAATCCATGTTTTTCTAGTTGCATCATCAATAAAAGTAACATAATAACGAGAGCCACCGAGAGATGATACCCGAGCAGGTCCCCATACATCTGTATGCACAAGCTCCAATTTTTCGCTCTTCTTTTCTTTCCCAACTCTGAGAAATTTGACTCTCTTTTGTTTTCCATAAATGCAATTCTCACAAAAATCCAAATCAACATTCTTCAAACCTGGCAACAAATTTCTTGAGTGAAGAATCTTCATTCCCTTCTCACTCATGTGTCCGAGCCTATGATGCCATAATGCTGCATCTGCTCCTTTGGAAGTTAAAGCATTAACAGAATTAGAAATACCATTGCATAAATACAATGTACCAACCTTTTCGCCTTTTGCTATTACCAGGGCTCCTTTGGTGACCTTCCAAGTTTTATCCGTGAAAGTTGTCACACAACCTTCACCGCCTAACTGCCCTGTTGAAATCAAATTTTTCTTTAGATCTGGAACATGCCTTACCTCCTTTAGTAGCCATTGGTTTCCATTTTTCTATTTTACAAGAATCTTACCCACTCCAACAATTTTATAGGGTTTATCATCACCCAAACGAACTTGTCCAAAATCTCCTTGAACATAGTCATGAAAATATTTCTTATCAGGTGTGGCATGGAATGAAGCCCCTGAATCTACAACCCAAGAATCAGTAACATTTTCGAAAGAAAGAATCAAATAATCTTGTAACACATCACCTGTCACATTTGCTTCATGATTGTTTTCTTGCTGTGCTTCTCCTTCTTTTCCCTTCCGAGATCTACAGTCTTTCTTTAGGTGTCCTTTCTTTCCGCATTTCCAGCACACTATCCCTGATCTGGACCTGGATTTTCCTTTCCTTGATTTACTGCAATATCCTGAACTCTTTCCTCTTTCCATTCTCCTTCCCCTAGACTCTGCACTCAAAGCATTACCCAATGTCTCACTGAAGCTTTTTCGTCGCATTTCCTCGCTAAGGATAGCACCGACAACATCATCAAACTTTAAAATACTAGATCCAAAGATAGAGTTACTAATGGCCATTACAAAACCATTCCAACTCTCTGGAAATGAGCACAAGAATAACAGAGCTCTTAATTCATCATCAAATTTTACCCCTACAGAACTTAACTGACTGGTAACTGTATTAAAATCATTTAAATGCTCTACAACAGATCCACCTTCTGACATCTTCATATTAAATAATCGTTTCATAAGAAATACCTTGTTTGAGGCCGAGGGTTTTTCATATAGTTTCGCCAACGTCTGCATCAAACCCTCTGTTGTTGTTTCCTTCGAAATATTGAAGGCGACTGACGTTGCAAGGCACAACTGTACTATTCCGAGTGCCTTTCTATCGAGAATGTTCCATTCTGCATATGTCATGGCCGTCGGCTTCTTTGTTTTTCTGCTCAATGGTAGGTACAGATCTTTCTGATACAGATAATATTCCATCTACATCTTCCATAGCAGGTAGTTTTGGCCGTTAAATTTCTCGACCCTAAACTTACCATCTTCGGCCATTTCTCCCACTCGAACTAGGAACCCTTCTTTCCTGCAAGTTTATCAGCCAAATATTGTAGAAATTCGCTGAATAATGAATAATTATCCACCGAGATTATCCTGATCACATATCAATTCGAATTCATATGCAACACATAATCTCTTTCACTCAGATCATCACACATGCGGAAATAAAACAAGTGGTATGCGATCAAAAGATCATCAAAACATCACACACATTACACAGTATGTATGGGGAAAGCTTATAGCTGAAAACCCCACAGCTATTGTGTATATTATAATGGAGAAACATGTAACAAACTCAGTACAATAATCCTCACAAGTACTCAGTACTATCTCATGAAGTTACACACAAACTAGCTTGGTTTTGAACAAGTCACAGGTTTAAAACACATCCACTAATTGCCTGCCACTATTGCACAATAAAGGCTGGTATAATGAGAGATCCAAGGTTCAAATCTCCTTGGCTTGACAGTGCAATCATCATGGGAAATTCCTCCAAGTGTGGTGCAAATCTCATCCACAACTGATGTCACAACTGATAGCTATCTCAACCCTTTCATCTACCTCTTTCACTGGTCTCCACTGAACTGTACATGCACTGAGTTAACTGATGTGTTCTTGAGTTGAATAATGAGTTAATAATTAGTGAATTAAATAATATTTAATTCACTTCACTCATTACTAGTTGATTAGCTAGTTAAACTAATCTCAACTAGTTCAACTAAGTTAAACCGAACACAACTCCACCAAACTTCTGCCACTGAAGTCAACCATGCATGAGCTCACCAAACCCCTAGGAATAGCGTAATTACTCTGTCAGATGCATGAGCCACTTCTGTAGCTCGAACTGAAGTTCTCCAAGAGAGTAAACTGAAGTTTAGAGTCCAAATATTATTAAGGGTAAATAATATTTGACTTCCCTATTTTTAGGATAGGCAGTCTAAAAATAGACTTCGACCTATATGTCTAAAAATAGAGGTCCATCTATTTTTACCAACATGACCAATACTCCAAGAATAACATAATGCAATCCCCGGACCATGCTCCATATGTCTAAAAATAGACATAGTCTAAAAATAGACTTTGCGCCAGAATTTGCCTGCGGGCCCACTTAGTGAAGGCGACTTCATTTCACTAAGCTCCATCATCTTTGCTGCATTCTCAACACTCCCTCTCAGCAAGATATGGATTATCTGCAATCCCTATCCTACCTCTGTGGAATTCGAACTTGCTCCTGGTGAGCGCCTTCGTCAGGATGTCGGCATCCTGATCCTCCGTGGGAACATATGAAAGCATCATGATTCTCCGCTGAACACAATCTCTGATATGATGGTACTTGATGTCGATGTGTTTGGACCTATCATGAAATACTGGATTAGCCGAGAGCTTAATGCAACTCTGGTTATCACAGTAGATCACTGTAGGCTCCAAATGCAACCTGAACAAACATGCGAGGATCTTCCTCATCCAAATAGCCTCGCATGCAGCCAAGCTAGCTGCCATGTACTCAGCCTCTGCTGAACTGAGTGCCACAGATCTCTGCTTCCTGCTGTACCAGGAAACTGCTATCGACCCAATGCTGAAAACTCCTCCAGAAGTGCTCTTCCGGTCCGTTGGACTCCCTGCCCAATCTGCATCAGTGAAGCCAAAAAGCTTCGCTCCATCCTCCTGTCTGTACCATAGACCATATCCCGATGTGCCTCTGATATAGCGCAATACATGCTTGCCTGCCTTCCAAAAGAGCTTGGTAGGCTTAACCATAGTTTGCGAAAGCTGGTTAACTGCATAGCATATATCGGGTCGTGTATTGACCAGATACATAAGCGACCCCACCAACTGTCGATAGACAGTGGCATCCACTACCTCCGCTGAAGTAGCATCCTCCTTCCTCCAACCACCAGGAAGAGGAGTATCAACAGGCTTGCAGCCATGCATGTTGAACCTCTCCAGAATCTCTCGAGCATACTTGCTCTGAGAAACAAACAGTCCACCACTGCGCTGCCAAATCTCCAATCCCAGGAAATAATGAAGGAGGCCCAAGTCCTTCATCTCGAACTCTCTAGCAAGGTCCTCCTTGCATGAAAGTATCAACAGCTCATCACCCATCAAAATCAGATCATCTACATATAGTACAATGATCAGCAGCTTCCCCTCCACCACAATCTGGTACAGGTTAGGATCTGCCTCACTCTTGGAAAATCCAAGCCCGGTGAAATAACTGTCATTCTGTGTGTACCAAGCACGAGGTGCTTGCTTCAGCCCGTACAGTTCTCTCTTGAGTCGGCACACATGCGACTCACTGCTGAAGATCTCAAAACCTTCAGGCTGCTCTATGTACACCTCCTCCTCAATGACTCCATTGAGGAATGCAATCTTCACATCCATATGATGGATGTGCCATCCCATCTGCGCTGAGAGAGCAAGGATCGTCCGTATGGAAGAGTACCTTGCGACAAGTGCAAAGGTCTCCTCATAATCGATCCCCTCGATCTGTGAGAAGCCACGGGCGACAAATCTCGCCTTTTACTTCTCCACACTCCCGTCAGTTGCCTGCTTCACTTTGTAGATCCATCGCGAACCCACCATTGATTTCCCCTCCGGTCTTGGGACAATCTCCCATGCACTATTTTTGACGATCGAATCATATTCTTCAATCATGGCATCTACCCATGCGGGTTCCTCCACAGCTTCCTCAAAAGAGGATGGCTCCGTCACGACACATTGACTCACAAGAGCCATGTATCCAGTGTACCGATCTGGTGACTGCCTCTGTCTGCGCTGTGCTGTAGGTGGTCCTACAACATTCTCTGCATCCCGAGCTAGTCGCTCAGCTTATGTAGTGCGCTTGCGCCCTCTGATGGTTGGCGCTGCATGGGTGGTTTCTTCCACCTCCTGAACTTCCTCTTGTGGTTGATCCACATCCGGAAGCTCCTCCTTAGGAACTAACAGCTCCTCATATGCATGCAAGTGTAGCTCCCTCTCAAGCGAACACTGCATGGCTTTCTCCTCCTGAAATTTTATATCTCATCGCACAACAGTCTTGCGACTGTCTGACAAATATACCCGATAGTTGTGAGGTGTATCAGTGTACCCCACAAATATTCCAACCTCAGCAGTTGGATCCAGCTTCCTTCTCGCATCCTTCGTCACATGCATGTAGACAGTAGAACCAAAAATCCGCAAATGGGAAATATCAGGCCTCTTGCCAGAATAAGCCTCCTCCGGTGTACTCATGCCAAGAACCTTGTGAGGACAACGGTTCTGCACATACACTGCTGTATTGCATGCCTCAGCCCACAAGTGAAGGGGTAGGCCCCGATCATGCAACATCGCCCGTGCAGCACCCACGATCGTTCTGTTCTTCCACTCAGCCACCCCGTTCTGCTGTGGGTTATGGGGTGCGATGAGCTCTCTCTGAATCCCTTCTGCGCTGCAAAAGTCTTTGAATTCAGCCGAGATGAATTCACCACCATTGTCGCTCCTAAGAGCCTTCACATGCTTCCCCGATTCCTTCTCTACCAGCGCCTTGAATTCACAGAACTTAGAAAATGTCTCGCTCTTCTTCTGCATGAAGAAGATCCAGCACTTCCGAGAGAAATCATCAACAAATATCACGTAGTACTTGTGCTTTGCTGTCGAAGCAACTGAGAAAGGACCACACACGTCTGTGTGAACTCTCTCAAGGATCGTCATGGCGTGACTATCCTTCTCGTGAAAGGTGGCTTTCACATACTTCCCCAAGGTACACCCCTTGCACTGATCTGACTGCGCAAGAGTGCCCTTAGGAAGCCCAGTAGAAATCTGCTGCAGTATCTTCAAAGCTCCATGGTGAAGGTGGCCCAATCTCCTGTGCCACAGTTCGCCCTCATCATCCCGGCTCACCACTTCTCCCACCTTGCATGCCATTTCTACGCAGCCATCTACTTGCAACTGATAAAGGTTCTTGGTTCGAACCCCTATCTTCCGGGTCTCTCCAGTAGTCTTACTGCGTAGGAAGGCCTTTCCTTCGCTGAAGACCACATCATACCCCTTATCTTCCAACATCGCCACAGAGATCAATTTCTTCTTCAATCCAGGTACATGCATGACATCCTTCAACACGAAGGGTTTACTAGACTCCCTCTGAAAGGATATGGTACCGATACCAGTCGCACTGTATCTACCATCATCGCCCATCTCGATGTGCACACCCAGATCTTTGTCCTCCAGATCTGAGAACAAATCCCGATCTCTCGTCATATGAAATGACGCACCGCTGTCCAAGAACCACACCGATCCCATCACACTTGAGACCAAGCATGCGATCAGTGAAAAGTCAAGCTCGAACTGTGAAGCCAAAGCCTCTCCATCTGCAGATCTTCCCGCTTGCTTGTTTTTCTTCTTCTTCGGACAATTGGTGGCATAATGTCCGTGATCATGGCAGTGAAAACACTTCACTTTCGCCATGTCTTGCTTCTTGCCCTTTGCACTGGAATGAGAAGTTTTCTTACCCTTCCCCTTCTTTGCTTTGGCAGCCAAAGTGCAATTTTCTTCATCAGCTCCCTTTGATGAAGATCCGTCCCTGGTAGTCCTCCTTATCTCCTCCTGCATGAGATCTGTCAAAAGGCGCTCCCATCCTGGCAACTTCTCCTGACCATTGACACTATCTTGATATGAATTCCAAGCCTTCGAAAGACCAAGGAGAGCCAGGTTGACCATGTCCTCATTTTCGACAGTCACCCCCACACTTCCCAACTCATCTCTGCATTGAGTGAACTTCGTGAGGTACTTGGCGATACTGTCGCCTTTCTCCATCTTGATGTTTCTGAGCTTATCTTTGAGCACCAGCTTCCTTTGGTCGCTCTTACTCTGGAATAGATCCGTAAAAGCTTTCCACATTAAATATGGAGAAGCTTTTCCATGCAGGCTGGATACAATATGATTCTTGACGCCCTCCAACAGAATCCTTCGACATTTCGCCATCTTCTTTTGCCAAGCTTCGACTTCAGCAGGATCAGTGGGATTTTGGACATCCGTATCTACAAACTCATTCAGTCCATTATCTTCTAATACTACCTCCATGCGATCCTTCCATGCAACATAATTCGAACTGCCTTCAAGAGCATATTCGAGTCGCAAACCGTTGAAAGACATTTTCAACTCCGGCACCAAGAAAACAAAACTGCTGCAAAATTCGAATTCCACTTCAAAGCTCAACCGCTCTAGATCTGTGAGAACAAATTATTTCTAGCACAGAGATTGACTGCAAGGGGCGTTTACCAGACCTTTCACTTTCCGAAGAAAGATGAATCCGGAGGCTACCTGGCCCGCATGCAGACTCTGTCTACCGAAATAAGTTTGTAATCACCGTGATGATCAATCTCTGCTTCAATAGCTCCGATACCATGTAGAAATTTGCTGAATAATGATTAATTATCCACCGAGACTATCCTGATCACATACAATTCGAATTTATATGCAACACATAATCTCTTCCACTCAGATCGTCACACATGCGGAAATAAAACAAGCGATAGCACATCAAATCATCATACACATTAACACAGTATGTATGGGGAAAGCTTATAGCTGAAAACCCCGCAGCTATTGTGTATATTATAATGGAGAAATCATGTAACAAACTCGGTACAATACTCCTCACAAGTACTCAGTACTTTCTCATAAAGTTACACACAAACTAGCTCAGTTTTGAACAGGTTACTGGTTCAAAACTCACCACTAATTGCCTTGCCTCTATTGCGCAATCATGGCCTGTCTAAATAGAGATCCAAGGTTCGAATCTCCTTGGCTTGACATCGCAATCATCATGGGAAATTCCTCCAAGTGTGGTGCAAATCTCATGCACAACTGATGTCGCCACTGATAGCTAACTCCACCCTTTCATCTACCTCTTTCTCTGGTCTCCAGCAGGCCCCCGTACATGCGGATTAGCGATGTGTTCTTGAGTTGAATAATGAGTTAATAATTAGTGAATTAAATAATATTTAATTCACTCCACTCATTACTAGTTGATTAGCTAGTTAAACTAATCTCAACTAGTTCAACTAAGTTAAACCGAACACAACTCCACCAACTGTCTCATCAACTCCACCAAACTTCTGCCACTAAAGTCCTAACTGAAGTTAACCATGCATGAGCTCACCAAACCCCTAGGAATAGCGTAATTCCTCTTTCAGATGCATGAGCCACTTCTGTAGCTCGAACTGAAGTGCTCCAAGAGAGTAAACTGAAGTTTAGAGTCCAAATATTATTAAGGGTAAATAATATTTGACTTCCCTATTTTAGGATAGGCAGTCTAAAAATAGACTTCGACCTATAGGTCCAAAAATAGAGGTCCATATATTTTTACCAACATGACCAATACTCCAAGAATAACATACTACAACCCCTGGACCATGCTCCATATGTCTAAAAATAGACATAGTCTAAAAATAGACTTTGCGCCAAAATTTGCCTGCGGGCCCACTTAGTGAAGGCGACTTCATTTCACTAAGCTCCATCATCTTGCTGCATTTTCAAAAAATATACCTTCGGCTCTGATACCAGTTGTTAGAAAATTATATATTATAGAGCAATGCAACACATAAAATATGCAGAAAATACAAGCACACAAAACACATAAAACCAGAGAGACACAAATATACGTGTTTCACCCAGTTTGGGCTACGTCCACCCCGAACAACC
The DNA here is from genome assembly GCA_034641835.2 of Pinus albicaulis. Lineage (NCBI taxonomy): Eukaryota > Viridiplantae > Streptophyta > Pinopsida > Pinales > Pinaceae > Pinus > Pinus albicaulis. The sequence goes on along the minus strand of CM076571.1, from coordinate 185,125,472 downwards.
AGTCCTTCCTTTCTATTATCTAGCAAAATGAAGAGACACAACCTACAGCAGATCCGCTGTAATATCCTCTGTTCTATCTCACAGTCTCTCTCTCTGTTTCTCGCTCTGATAATACACATACAGTACACAGCCGCAATACAATACCCTCATAAAAGTGAGGGGTTGCCTTCTAGGGAAAAAAACCCTAAACTAAACATAACTTCTACCATTAGATCATTTACCTAATGAACGAACCAGATTGACTAGAAATTACTATACTTTTACAAGGAAATTTTACATATGTTTTTAGCTTCGAGGGTGCTGCCCCCGAAACCCCTTGCCAGGGGGAAGCTCCATAAAGTCGCTGCCGCCCCCCCTGGACCCCCCACGGCAGCAATTAATTTACAGGCAGCATTGCCACCCCATTTAAGGTACAGGGGTCCAATGCTGTGATACAAAGTAAACAAGATAATCAGGCTCCACACCCAACAATGGTGACGAACACATCATTTATTATTTGAACTGCAATATTCTTGACACCGAAACATGTTACGCACATGTTGAGAAATTGGTGTTGGCTATTGTTCAAGGCATCCAACATTTTCACCATTATATTCTACTTCGTACAATAATCGTGATTTCTGATTGTAAACCCATGACTTATATATTGACTCGACAATTGCTGGGGGGAAACTACTCACCGTGGATTTTTATCCTCCAAGAGTTTGATTTGGAATTCACTACCTCCAAATTGAAGAAATAATTGGTTTTTGCCGATTTTATTTTCTCTTTAATGTCTGCCTCTGTTCCCTCTAGTTCTGAGGAATGCATTATGGACGACACCCTTTTTCTCATTAGCACCCTCGATCCATGGTACGATGATATCATCATCTATCTCCAGACTTCCGCCTTCCAATCCGAGTTAACGAAGGATGCTCGTCAATGCATCTGCCATCATTTGCTACCTTATCATATCGTCGGAGATACTCTATACCACATCGCAGCTGATTATTTTCTTTGCCGATGTTTAACCCTCGAGGAAGATGAAAAGGTCCTTAATGACTGACATTCTAGCGCATGTGGCTGTCACATGTCTGGATATGCTACTACACAAAAAATCCTTCGTGTTGGATATTTCTGACCTACCATTTTTAAAGATTGCATTTTCGCTATCTGTAAGTGTCACAATTGCCAGATTTACCAGCGCAAGATGTGCGCGCCACCTGCACATAGCCACCCCATCATTACCATTTGTCCCTTTATGAAGTGGGGCATTTATTTTATGATGTGTAACCCTCACTCGATCGGGGGGCATGCTTATATTATAGTAGCCATGGACGACTTCACTAAATGGGCCAAAGAAATGCCTACACTCATGGTCGACGGTAAGACTGTTGCACAATTTCTATTCAATCATGTCATTACCAGGTTTGGTGTCCCTCAAGCCATTTTCACTGATCATGTCTCTCATTTTCACCATCACATGATGGTTGAGTTGACTTCCAAGTTGGGTCTATGTCACAACAACTTAATGCCATACTAACCTCAGGCCAATGGCCAGGTTGAACCCGTGAACAAGGTTCTAGTCACTATGCTTCAGCGTACGATTTTTTTTAGCTCTCTGGGCTTACCGAACCTCAGTGAAGGACACATCCGGATTCACTCCATTCCAACTTGTTTATGATCTAGAAGCTACCCTTCTGATTGAATGCGGAATCCCTTCTCTCAAGATAGTTGTTGAATTACTGCCTAATACCTCACCATAGGAAAAGCCTCTTCTATATTTGGAGAGGCTTGATGAAACTCATTGCTTTTTTTCTCTTGTCATAGAAGCACAAAAAAAGCGGGAAAAGCTCATTTTGATCACACGGTTTCCCCTCGTACCTTTGTAGAAGGAGACCTAGTCCTCTTTTATGACCAAGCTCATGATAAGCTGGGGACAGGAAAATTCAAACCCATATGACATGGGCCCTATATCATCAAGCACGTTTTGCAGAATGGGGCTTATGAGCTAATTGACTATGAAGGCTATCCTTTGAATCAACCCAGAAATGGGTGGTACTCAAAAAATATTGTGCATGAGTTTCTCATGCATGTTCTTTGTACATAAGTGTGTTTTTCATTTTTTTTGCATTTTTTTGGCTTGGTGTGGTTTTTGAAAAAATTTTCCTGCTTATTAAGTTGTTGCTTACTGTGTAGATGTCTATCACTCCTTATGTTGGTTTCACGGATGGTGCCTCCTGCAGTACCTGGAATCTGCCTTCTGCAACCTAGGTGGTTTATAATCCTAATGGTGAGTTGATAGACCTTCAAGGTATTTGTCTAGGATGAACAACAAAAAATTTCACTGAATACAGTGTTGTTATTGAACTCTTAACCGAGGTCATTGCTCTCGACATTTGTGCATTAATTGTGAAGCTAGACTCTCAGATTGTTGTTCTTCAGCTTAATGGGCATCACTCTGTTAGAAATCCTCAAATATTAAGGTTGTATTTGTGTGTTCGTTTATTAGAAATGAATTTTGATTATATCACATATCAACATATTCCTAGAAGAATGAATGCGTTAAATGATACAGTAGCCAATATTGTATTAAATAGACATTAGCGTAATTTGTAAAAGCATCATGATCAAATAATAAGATTTAGACAGGAAAATTAAGTGTGTGTGTATATATATATATATATATATATATATATATATATATCACATATCAACATATTCCTAGAAGAATGAATGCGTTAACTGATGCAGTATCCAATATTGTATTAAATAGACATTTGCATAATTTGTAAAAGCATCATGATCACATAATAAGATTTAGATAGGAAAATTAAGTATATATAGTGTTTGTATCCACGTGCATCATAAGTTCAAAAAAGATGTGTGTTTTGGTTACATCCTGAGACATCATGTCTCTCAAAAAATATGCAGAAATAAAGCCTAGGTGTCTAATCAGCATGATGCTCATGATAGCATGTCATTGCACGCACAAGCCGCCTCAGAAAATGGTGGATGCAGTTAGACACCCCTGGAGTGTGCCTCTAGTATGCACGAGGAACATCCTCGAATCTCATGTAATCAGGGATTCCGTTGGTGAGTCCCTCCAGGTTTTGTGTGATCTCCTCTTCCTCACTTCCCTCATCATGAGGGGTTGCCTCGAAATCACGTGGGACCCTCCGTGATATTGGAGACATCCCTAAAGGTCTCTCTAGGTCAACATCTACAATACATGGATAAATATCAGAACACATATAATCAAAAATATCATATACTCATCAAAATAAAAAAATGAGTTTTTACCCAATGCTTCATCCCAATCCTCTCCTTCCGGAAGTGGAAGTTCGGGATCACCCATGAATTTGGTGCCAGTATAGGGCCAGTCCTCCATGACGATGAGTTTTTAGCAGAGCCAGTCGAAGAATTCCAACCTCCATGACATATGTTGACGACTTCCTGATCGAGGCATCAACTTCGCCCTGTTGGGTATGTGTTATATTATTTCCATGACTAATCACGCGCAGGGGGGTCACAGGGGGGGGTGATAGGCCCCCATGTATGTTGCGCTGGGCGCAACGTCAGTGGGGTCACACGAGGGTGGTAGCTCCCCCTGTCGGGGTCCGGGGTAGCGTCCCGGAAATTTTTTTTGGTCCTTATTTTTCGGTGGGCGGATCCACCCATGGTTTTGTGCATGGGTTTGCACATGGTTTTGGGGTACGATGGTTTTTGGCCCCTGGTATTTTGTAGATCTGGTCAAGGGAACTACGGTTATGTTCTAATCTAGGGTGAATAGATTGGGGTTTATGTATTATTCAGCATGTATATATATGTGTTGTAACACTAAAAGGAATATAATGAAAAATAAAGCTGGTTGTCCCGATTTGGGATCCAAGAGAAAATCTCTGTGTTTATCTATTTTATGTTTTATGCTCTCGCTATTATTTATTTTCTGTTTTAAGATTTGTTTGCAGATCATTTATGTATAGGGTTAAAACCTACATTTGGTATCAGTGTTGTTTCAGCTTCAAGGGGATGCCTTTGCTACCAAAGGGTTTTTGCTCGGGCCTAAGGTAGACCCTGTTTAGTGGGAGACCTGTGGGATCGATTCTTGCAGTGAAAGAAGATGGCAAGCGGTGGGAAGATAGAGATCGAGAAATTTAATGGTCAGAGTTTTGAGTTGTTGAAGCTCAAGATGGAGGATCTACTGGTGGATAAAGATCAGTGGATCGCGGTAGATCCAGGTACTAAACCAATGACAATGTCAGATGAAGACTGGAAAAAACTCGATCGGAAGGCAAAGAGCACAATACGATTGTGTGTCTCAGATTCAGTATTGTTGAATGTATTTGGGGAAGCTACGGTGAAGACCTTGTGGGACAAGCTAGGGAATTTGTACCAATCTAAGTCTCTAGTGAATAAATTTTTCCTGCGAAAAAAGCTATATAACCTGAGGATGAAGGATGGAGACTCGGTGACAGAGCATTTGAACGCCTTCAATACTGTGGTAAGTCAGCTTTCATCTGTTGATATTAAAATCTCAGATTAAGATAAGTGCATCATTTTGTTGTGTTCTCTACCAGACTCATGGTATAGTCTGGTTATTGCAATAGGTAGCAATACAACTACCTTGAATTTTTATGACATTGTCTCAGCCTTGCTGTCGAAGGAAATAAGACGGAGAAATATGGAGGGTCAAAATGGAGATGCCTTATCTGTACGAGGAAGGTCCTAGAACATAAACAAGAATAAGGTTTCGAGTGGGAGATCTAAATCTAGAGGGAGATCTAAATAACCTATAAAGTTTGTAAAGGTGTGCTGGAAATGCGGAAAGGAAGGGCACTACAAAAAGGACTGCAGATCTAAAGCTCCTGAGAAAAGAAAGGGATCTGATGATGCTCCTTCTGCAGAGGAAGAAACCACCTCGGATGAATGTGGGGATGTGTATTTGGCTTCTTCTTCAAATACACATGTAGATCATGAGTCATGGTTGATTGATTTAGGTGCATCCTTTCACTTCACTCCCCATAGGGAGTCATTCTACGAGTATGAGAAATATGATGGCAGTGATTTCTTCTTAGGTGATGATAGGAAGGCCAGAATCATCGGACGTGGAAAAGTCAAGCTGAAGCTACAAGGTGGAAGGATTAGAACACTTCCTGGTGTTCTGTGCATTCCTGCATTGGCTAGAAATCTGATTTCTATAAGCAAGATGGATGATGCAGGTGTAAAAATAGTGTTCGAGAAAGATACCTGTAAGATGGTTCGAGGAGCACTGGTATTAATGCAAGGAGTTTGGATTGGAACTCTGTACAAGCTTCAAGGCAGCATTTTTATTGCTGGGTGCAACAGTTATGTGGTTCCTGAAAGTGGAGCGGAAAGCCTAGCGGTCTCTGGAGAAAAGACCATGCTATGGCATCAAAGGCTTGGAAATATTGGAGAGAAGGGCCTTCAGATACTGCATGGAAGTGGTATGGTAGAAGGTATGTCTAATAGTTATCTGGATTTTGATTTTTGTGAACATTGTGTATATGGGAAGCAGAATCAGGTGAGTTTTCCTTCTGGTGCTAAGAGGGTGAACAAGATATTAGAGCTTGTGCACAGTGATGTGTTTGGACCTGTGTTGGTTCCATCACTAGGTAAGTCTGTGTACTATGTTTCATTCATAGACGACTTCTCAAGGAATACATGGATATATTTCTTGAGGAAGAAATCTAAAGTCTTTGACAGATTTAAAGAATTTAAGGCTCTGGTGGAAAACTAGACAAAGAAGAAGATAAAGGTGCTGAGGAAAGATAATGGTGGGGAGTTCTGCAAGAATGAATTTGAAGAGTTCTATAAGAAGTGTGGTATAGCACGGCATAAGACTACTCCATACACACCTCAACAAAATGGAGTTGCAGAAAGAATGAACAGAACGCTGATGGAAAAGGCAAGAAGCATGCTCAGTGGTACTGGGTTAGGACAAGAATTCTGGGAAGAGGCAGTGGAGACTGCATGTTACTTGGTTAACAAATCACCTTCATCAGCGTTGGAGGATAAGAATCCACATGAGGTCTGGATTGGTAATAAACCCTCTCTTTCAAATCTGAGGGTATTTGGATGTGATGCATATGTACATGTTCCAAAGGAGAAAAGGACCAATTTGGATAATAAATCTGAAAGGTGCATCTTTATTGGGTATAAGGATGGTTTAAATGGTTACAAGCTTTGGAACCCAGAAACAAGGAAGGTTGTGTACAACCGAGATGTGGTGTTTAGAGAGGTGAAAGATGTTGTTAAACATGAAGTCCTACCAAAGGAACCTGAGAAGATAGAGTTTGAGCTAAAGGAGGATGAATCAGACTCTACAACAGAAGAAGACTCAAAAGAGGAAGAGCCACAAACTCCAGCTGTGAGAAGATCAACTTGGGAAAGAAGACAACCAGAAAGGTATAGTCCATCTGCTTTCTGTTCAATTTTTTCTTTAACTATAACTAATGATGATCTTAGAACTTTCAGGGAGGCAGTAGATTCAGAGGAGGGAAAATTCTAGAAGGAGGCCATGGTTGATGAAATGCCATCCTTGCATAAAAATGAGGCATGGGATCTGGTGGAGTTGCTGGCTGGAAGGAAGCCCATCGAGAGAAAATGGGTGTTTAAGAAGAAGATGAATCTAGAAGGCAAGGTGGAGAAATACAAAGCTCGGTTGGTAGCAAAAGGTTATTCCCAGGTGTCGGGAATTGATTTTGGTGATATTTTTTCTCCTGTTGCCAAAGTTACTTCTATTAGATTACTTTTATTTGTTGTTGTTGCATTTGATTTTGAGGTAGAACAGATGGATGTGAAGACAAAATTGCTTCACGGGGATCTGGAAGAGGAGATCTACATGAAACAACCTAAAGGCCTTATGGTGAAGGGGAAGAAAGAACTAGTATGCAGGTTAAAGAAGTCTTTGTATGGGTTAAAACAGTCACCAAGGACGTGGTATCAGAAATTTGATACCTACATACAAGGACTTGGCTTCACCAGAAGCAAGGAGGATCACTGTGTTTATTTTAAATTAATTGGTGATCATCTTATTTATTTGGTCTTGTATGTGGATGATATGTTGTTGATTGGAAATGACAAAGAAATTATCCAAATTCAACATGAAGGATCTTGGTGCTGCAAATTATATTTTGGGCATGGAAATTAAGAGAGATCATGCAAAGAGGAAGCTCTAGTTAAACCAGAGGAAGTATGTCGAGACTATATTGCAGAGGTTCAATATGCAAGATAGTAAACTGGTGAATGTTTCGATTCCTGTAGGTACAAAGTTGTCTGCTGAACAGTGTCCCAAGACACAAGAAGAAAAGGAGGATATGTCCCGTGTTCCATATGCAAGTATAGTGGGTAGCCTGATGTATGCAATGGTTTGTACTAGACCAGACATTGCACATGCAGTGGGAGTATTGAGCAAGTTTATGTCAAACCCAAGGAAGGAGCATTGGACACCAGTGAAGCAGGTTTTCATATATTTATGTGGTACTAGTGATTATGGCTTTTGCTACCAGGGAAGACCAAGATTGGAAAGAGTGCTGGACATTCATGGTTTTGTTGATGCAGACTAGGCTAGAGATCTGGACCAAAGAAGATATACAAGTGGGTATGTGTTTAGCCTATTTGGAGGTGCAATCAGTTAAATGAGTAAAAGACAGTCTATAGTGGCTCTTTCAACTACAAAGGCTGAATACATAGCAGCCACTCATGCAATAAAGGAATCATTTTGGTTGCAGAGATTGTGTTCAAGTATGGGGTTGATGCAGCAAGTTATAAGGATAGATTGTGATAGCCAAAGTGCAATTTTCTTGGCTAAGAACCCTGCTTATCATTCAAAGACAAAGAAAATTGATGTTCAATATCACTTTGTGAGAGATATGGTTGAGGCTAAAGGGGTGTTGTTGGTAAAGGTGGACACTTTGAAGAATGTTGCAGATGCATTGACGAAGTATGTAAGCACTCAGAATTTCTCTTGGTGTAGAGAAACAATGGGTGTTGCAGAACTGAGCTAATGACTAAACTCTCCTGTGGTCCCCTGCGGAAAGAAAATAAGAAGTGGGAGAATGTTGGGTATGTGTTATATTCTTTCCACAAATAATCACACACGGGGGGGTCATGGGGGGGGGCGATAGCCCCCCTTGTACATTGTGTTGGGCGCAACGTTAGGGGGTCACAGGGGGGCGGTAGCCCCCCTTATCGGGGTCAGAGGCAGCAGCTTGGAAATTTTTTTTGGTCCTTATTTTTCAGTGGATGGATCCGCCCATGGTTTTGTGCATGGGTTTTCACATGGTTTTGGGGTACGGTGGTTTTTGGCCCCTGGTATTTTGTATATCCGGTCAAGGGAACTACGGTTATGTTCTAATCTAGGGTTAATGGATTGGGATTTATGTATGCTTTGGCATGTATATATATGTGTTGTAACACTAAAAGGAATATAATGAAAAATCAAGCTGGTCATCCCGATTTGGGATCTAGGGGAAAATCTCTGTGTTTATCTGTTTTATGTTTTATGCTCTCGCTATTTTTTATTTTCTGTTTTAAGATTTGTTTGCAGATAATTTATGTACAGGGTTAAAACCTACACGCCCAACGGACCATCCGTGGCTTTCATGCTGGTGGTGAAGGTACTACTACCTCATGGCGTTGAAATATTGGCAACTGTTCTAGGATGAACGGTACCAAGATGGACCGGTAACCTGTCAGAATCTTGTAATTTATAGTATGACAAGGTGACTGTGTACTTTCTCTTTGAAAATTTTTCATACTGTACATAGATGTAAATATTCAAAATATTTTTCAAAGAAAGAATCAAAGGAATCAGAAGCAACAGAGAAGCAGTTAAGGTAGAAAAATAGCAAGGGTAGAGTCATGAACGTGATTGGGTCAACTCGTGCACGTTTGGGTCGAGTCATGAACACTAAAGCGGGTCAATTCGTGAATGGGTAAAGTATTCTATGAACAAATAGAAAGAAACGAACGAGCATAACCAAATAAATGAAGTCGGAAAACCACAACAAAGGAGAAACAAGGACCATTGGATCTAAGGATTGATCAATGGCGGGGATTAAATCGCATTTCGCATATCGACGAGTTTTTCATTTATTAGTTAATAAATCACAAGTTAAATCGTTTAAGTTGTGATGCGATAAGTCATAAAATGTGAAAGGTGAAGTGTGGGCGATGCCGTGGCAAGCTAACGTTGCATGTGACGTGGCCCAGACCCCATAGATCGCAGTTATTTTATGATGATGTGGTAATGACATGGAAGTGATGTGGCAAGGTGACGTGGCACTATGACTTGGACTTGGCCCATATACCACACATCGCAGATTGAATGGGATAAGTTTATGGTTAGTCGTTAAAATATGTGATTTGTGATGGAGGCCCAGATGCGATGTAGTTTCAAAGGCAAAATCCAAAGGATTTCAAATCCGTATGCAGAGCCTTTTATGTGTTAAACTGCATCGAAGGAGGAAAGAGAGATTACAACGCGAAATATATGGAACGCAAAGTGCAATGTGTGATGCCAGGTGGGACCCAACTGTAATCAGAAATCACAAATCTTAAAAGATAAGTTGCAAAGGTAAAATGTTAAAACCACAAAGTGCGATGTGCGATCTCAGGTGGGACTCAATCGCAATCGTAAATCGCAAAATTTAAAGGAAAACTGTGGGAGGTAAGTTTTATAATCACCGAAGTACTATGTGTGATGTAGTGGGGCCCGATCACAAATCATGCATCGCAAGTTTTAAATTTTAAGTGCTAAGGAGAAGTTAAGTCCTGCATCACGCAAAGTGCGATGTTGGCATGGATGTGATGTATTTCATAGCAAATGCCTAAAGATTTTGAAGTCCGGGAAGATGTGGTTTGTGCGCCAATTTATGAAGAAATAGGCTAAAACATGGCATAAAAGGACTTTTGGTGGAATAAGCCTCGACAAGGAACGCAAGGGGTCGAGTCGCGAAACTTATGAAGAAATAGGCTGAAATATGGTAGAAAGATTCGGGTAGGACCTGACAAGGGGAAAAAGGCAGAGCGAGGCAGAACATCCCAGTAGCAAGGAAACATATCGAAAAGGTCGAGTTGGGAAAGGCGTTTTTACAAAATTGTTATGTTATAATGACAGAAATGGAAAAGGTAGTAGAAAACATCAAAATCGTCACCAATCAATGAAACTTGGCCAGCAATGCACCAGATTTGATTACCCAACACTGGTTTTCTGAAAACGGAGCCAGATTTCAGAGCCACCATTGGTTACCTCTTCGTGACCATCACAACCACCTACAAGCTTATTGTTTGATCTTACGAAGAGCCATAGAAGCATTTGGATCTACGAAGAGTTGCCCAGAATTAATTCCAGAGGCGGTGTGATTTTTGTTTAGGCCTTGCATGGCCACACTTGTCTATTTTTTGCTAAATTGTAATCAATGAAAGGTTTCCGAGTAAGGTAGGGCAACTGACTTAGTCTTCAGATAAATAATGCATGCCTTAGCAGTATCAGTGGTTGAAAATTTGGATCATGCTGAAACTTGCATTGTAAGGACTATTGGAACTCTGTAACTGTTTGAGCTAGGCATCAATAATAAGAGAGCGTTTACAGGATCATTGAGCTATGTTTATGGTGATGTTATTTCCTCTGTGTTAATGTTTTTCCTCTATATTTTCATACTGTGCATCAATTTATTTGATTTCAAAACAGAGAATTTAGATTAAGATTTGCTAAGAGAGCACCTTAATTCTCTCTGTGTTTTTTATCTTAATGTTTTCCTTTGAGATTTGAATGCATAATTTAGAGATGGCCTGCTCTGCATTCATGTTGAACCTTAATATCCTCCGCCTTTCCCATTTCACACTGCTTGTAAGATTTAGTTTGCGTAGTTAGATTTCCCTATGAATGCCCTTGAAAAGTTGATGCACAATCCAGCCTTTTATGAATCCATAGCCCAATGGAATAAGTCTCATAGCTCCATATGTCCAACCACTTAATCAATCAAAACCAACACCCCCATCACTATAACTAGCAAAATATCAACATTTAGAATTATCAAGTTAAATCATAAGACAGAGAGAGCCCTCTCTGAGTCTAGGAAGGATAGGTCCTAGAATCTAAAGTGGTTTGATGTTGTCCTCTGTCATTTGTTCTTGCCAATATTACAAATTACAAAGTGATAACATAATGGAAACTCCACTGGGAATGAGTTAATTAAAAAGCTTAATATTTCATCAGAACTCAGAAACCCCAGTGAAAACATTGTATGATTTGAGTATTTTCCAAGATTGGTATCTAGTTGTTGATAGTGGACAACAACCATCCAAAAAAAAGCACAAATCATCCACTTGGCGACTAAAACTCATATCAGTTCCATTCAAAGACTCCATTGAAGGAACGACCTGAAACATGACTAGTCAGGCTAGAAGGAGAAAGTATTCAAGCCAAAATTAGATTCAAGAAATTTTTGTTTCTATCTGTAACTATGTTCTATCCTACTTCAAGCCTGATCAAGATTACAATGCTGAGGTTTACATTGATCATTGGCAGATTGATGAGCCTCAATAAGCTAAGCCCCAAATTTTAGACCATGTACACACTTATACACCTATGCACATCCCAAATGCACTTGTGGAAAACCCAGTGAAACATGAGCCTCAAGATTTATCCCCTGCACCTGCTAAATTCCCACATGGTTATAAGCCTCCTTCTTTACCGCCTATTCTATAAAAGTCCCAGACAGATACAAGTTTCTGGTTTTGCCTCCTATCCTCCATGACCTCCTTGCCAATTTTAACAATAATCTACCCGGATTTTATGGAGAAAGCGCAAAGATCACTGCAAAAAATCACATGCAAAATATTGAGGATTTCCTTGATCTATTTGAGGTGGGAGAATATGATGTGCGCATCATAATGTTTTCCCTATCATTACAAGGTAAAGTTAAAAATCGGTTTAAAGATTTTCCAACTACAAGCATTAGAAATTTTCATCAATTCACTCAAGTTTTCATAGATATATGGGTGTTCATGGGTAATGTTTTTGTCATCATAGAAGAGTATAAACATTTAAAAAGATAGCCTGGGGAGACAGTACAACATTTTCTAGCCAGGTTCAATAAGGTATACTATTCGATGCCTGCTAAGATAAGGCCACTCCCAAGATTAGCTCTTTGGAACTCCCCAGATGCATTTGACCTGGAGATGGCATTCTAGTTAAGAGAAAGGGACCCTACAACCCTTGAAGAAATGAAAAATATGGTTGTTGATGTGGAAGCGAACCTGTTGAACAAGGAAGCAAAGTTAAAAGCAATGAAGAAGGAAAAAATGGAAAAAGATCAATTGATATCTTCAGAGATAAAGCTAGATATGTTGACAAACACAATCAATGAAATGATGCATATGATTAGCAGGAAAGAGGAACTTGTTGTTCAGATACCTCATGTTCCATTATTTCCGGAAAAGACAAAAATCAATGTACCCAAGTAGTTTGCAGCCCATCCTGGACACGCTAAAACAAAAAATCAAAGATGAAGTCAACACAACCAAAGATGAAGTCCAAAATCAAAAGAAGGCAGGGAAATCCTCAGTAACAATGTACATGATAGATACCTTGAATACAGAGGTATCCATCTCGATTATGATTTCCAAGAGGAAGACTATAAGGATGAGATTGAGGCTGACTGTACAGAGCAACCAATGTTGTCTCCATGGGAAGAAGAGGCCTAGTCACCACCATGCAAAAACGGAAACCGGACTCTGCATGCTGAGAAAGGTTGCAAAGAGGAAAATGCAGGAAGTTGTCAAGTACGTACAAAATTCCTTCCTCTATCTTTTTCCTCAATCTTAAGAGAGAATTACAAGCAGATTGAAAATAGGAAGGAGGAGGAATGCTCTAATGAGTTAGTTGAGAAAAAGAGGGATGATCCTGAACCTTTTTCAGATCCAAAAGTTCTCTCCCTGAGTCATCTTGAAATCATGGAATCTGAAATAGATGGTGAATTGATCTAGATTGATTCTTTTCCCTTATGCTTTGACGCATTTTATATTGTGAAAGGGAATATGGATCACATTCTAGCTGATAATCACTAGAGAAGAGAACTATCTCACCAATCATATGAGGAATTCAAGGATGCTAAAATATATCTTTTATATCCAGGGGTTCAGCTCTTGAGTTCTTTTGAATGCCAAGTAGCAGATGAAATCACAGAGTTTGAAACATATGATGGATTGATCTAGTTTGACTCTCTATCTTTGTGCTTTAATGGATTTAAAATTATAAAAGGGAATTGGGATCAAATTCTAGCTTATAGTTATAAGAGAAAACATGAGGTCTCAGAAGAACCAACACTACCATCTAAAGCACCACATGACCCAATAGTAGACACGTTGGATGGTTTCTGCTTTCAAAGTCAATCTTCCTGTGTTCATAATGCTCTCAAAAGCTGCTACGATATGGATATGATCATACAGTCTTCCCCTTTGTCTGATTCAGTAGAAGCAGTGGCACAACACTCATCAGGTAGCATGCAAACATGTTCCGAGTTGATTGAAGACCAGGAGAGCACATCTATAGTACGAGGAAATGAAGCTAAGTTGGTTGAGTCATAATACCCAGAAATAAATCAAGAGTATCTTGATCCAGTGGCTGTCTATATGAAGGAATTGTTCTTTACAAATCCAACACATATTTCCGGCATGGCAGTTGTTTTTCAAAGGTACCAAGGTCCATGTAAACAATATCAAGTCAGGAATTTATATCAAACACCATTTTCAGGTTTGTCTCTGAACATGTTGAAGAGCAATGAAAGAACAAAGATATTAGAGCAATTGCTTGTCTAGTTGCACTGGCATTATTGCATTGTTTAGAAGGGAAGCCATTTCAGTCGATTAGGGTAAGTAGGTGTGCAAATAAGCTCATCACTCTGAACATCTTTCGAATTTTAGTTTTATATTGCTTTTTATTTTCAAATCAGTATGTTTCAGACTTTAGTTTCAACTTAGCTCTGGTTTCACCATTCAAGTTTTTAAGGTGCAGCAGTATGTTCAACTTGATGGATTTCAGTGGATAACTTCAATTGTAGTTTTAGTTCATATTTCAGTATGCTAATAATCTGGTTGGCCAAGCATGTGGTCTATTTTTATCATTCAAAGTCAGGAGGAACAATCAGCTAGTTTCTAGTCACTAGGTTGCCTGGTATATCAAGATACAATTTGTGGGATCAGCCTAATGGATTAGGCTACTAGTATAAAGTGTTCTTGACACCTCCTGAAGGAGCTGCCATCCCCAGCTGGATCCACTGTTAGAACCCTGTAATTTACAGTATCACAAGGTGACTGTGTACTTTCTCTTTGCAAATTTTTCATGCTATATATAGATGTCAATATTCAAAGTCTTTTTCAAAGAAAGAATCAAAGGAATCAGAGGCAAAAAAGAAGCAGTTAAGGCAGAAAAATAGCAGGGGCAGAGTCATGAATGTGATTGGGTCAACTCGTGCACGTTTGGGTCGAGTCATGAATGCTAAAGCGAGTCAAGTATTCTACGAACAAATAGAAAGAAACGAATGAGCACAACCAAAGAAACAAAGTCAGAAAACCACAACAAAGGAGTAACGAGGACCATTGGCTCTGAGGATTGATCAATGGCGGGGATTAAATTTCATTTCAAATATCGATGAGTTTTGCATTTATAAGTTAATAAATCACAAGTTAAACCATTTAATTTGCGATGCGATAAGTCATAAAAATGCGAAAGGCGAAGTGTGGGTGATGATGTCGCAAGCCAATGTGGTAGGTGACGTGGCAAACTAACATGGAAGATGACGTGGCCCAGACCCCACAAACCGCAGTTAGTTTATGATGACATGGCGATGACATGGCAGTGATGTGGCAAGGTGACGTGGCACGATGACGTGGACCTGGCCCACATACCGCACATCGCAGATCGCGTGGGATAAATTTATGATTAAACGTTAAAAGATGAAAAGTGTGATGGATGCTCGGATGCGATGTAGTTTCAAAGGTGAAATCCAAAGGAATTCAAATCCATATGCAGAGACTTTTCTGTGTTAAATTGCATTGGAGGAGGAAAGGGAGATTACAAAGTGAAATCTATGGAACACGAAGTGCGATGTGCAATGCCAGGTGGGACCCGATCGCAATCGCAAATCACAAATCTTAAAAGAAAAGTTGCAAAGTTTAAACATTAAAACCATGAAGTGCAATGTGTGATGTTAGGTGGGACCTGATCGCAATTGTAAATCGCAAAATTTAAAGGACAATCGTGGGAGGTAAGTTTTATAACTGCCGAAATATGACGTGTGATGCGGTGGGGCCCAATCGCAATCACGCATTGCAAGTTTTAAAGTTTAAGTGCTAAGGAGAAGTTAAGTCTTGTGTCGTGCAAAGTGTGATGTTGGCGCAGATGTAATTTATTTTAGAGCAAAGGCCTAAATATTTTCAAGTCCGGGCAGATGCAGTTGGTGTGCCAATTTATGAAGAAATAGGCTAAAACATGACGTGAAAGGACTTCTGGTGGAATAAGCCCCGAAAAGGAATGCAAGAGGTCGAGTCAGAAAATTTACGAAGAAATAGGCTAAAACACGAAAGAAATACTTGGATAGGACCCGACAAGCGGCAAAAGGCAGAGCGAGGCTAAACGTCTCGGTAGAAAAGAAATAGACCAAAATGGTCGAGTCGGGAAAGGCGTTTTTACAAAATTGTTATGTTATAATGGCAGAAACGTACAAGGAAGTAGAACACATCAGCACTGTCACCAATCAATGAAAAGTGGCCAGCACTGCACTAGATTTGATTACCTAATGCTGGTTTTCTGAAAACAGAGCTAGATGTGAGAGCCAGCATTGGTTACCTCTTTGTGACCATCACATCCACCTCCAAGCTTATTGTTTGATCTTACAAAGAGCCATTGAAGCATTTATATCTACGAAGACTTGCCCAGAATTAATTCCAGAGGTGGTGTTGTTGTAAGTGATTTCTATTTAGGCCTTACATGGCCACACTTGTCCATTTTCTACTAAATTGTAATCAATGAAAGGTTGCCGAGTAAGGTAGGGCAACCGACTTAGTCTTTAGATAAATACTGCATTCCTTAGTAGTATCAGGGTTTGGAAAATTGGATCCTACTGAAACTTGCATTGTAAGAACTATTGGAACTCTGTAACTGTTTGAGCTGGGCATCAATAATAAGAGACCATTTGCAGGATTCTTGAGCTATGTTAATGGTGATGTTATTTCCTCTGTGTTAATGTTTTTCCTCTGTCTTTTCATGTTGTGCTTCAATTTATCGGATTTCAAAATAGAAAATTTTGATTAATATTTTCTAAGAGAGCACCTTAATTTTGTCTGTGTTTGTTATCTTAATGTTTTCCTCTGAGACCTGAATGCATAATTCATAGACGGTCTGCTCTGCATTCACGTTGAACCTTAATCTCCTCCTCCTTTCCCATTTCACATTGCTAGTAAGATCCAGTCCTCATAGTTAGCTTTCCTTGTGAATTCCCTTGAAAATTTGATGCACAATTCAACCTTTTATGACTCCATAACCCAATGGACTAAGTCTCACAGCTCCATTTGTCCAACCACTCAATCAATTAAAACCAACACCTCCATCACTGTAACTAGCCTAATATCAACATTTAGAATTATCAAGTTAAATCATAAGACAGAGAGAGCCCTCTCTGAGTCTAGGAAGGCTAGGTCCTGGACTCCAAAGTGGTTTGATGTTGTCCTCTATCATTTGTTCTTGCCAATATTACAAATTACGGAGTGATAACATAACCAAATTTTTTTAGCTTACCATTCTTACACTTTGTTAACTGGTACTTCAGGTTGATTGTTACAGCTTTTGCCTAGTTGAAAATGGTTGGAGTCATACAATCCATGGCAAGTTGAAGTTGTGTTTTTGTAGCTTTGTGAGGGGCTTGAGATCCATCAACTCGTGTTATAGTGTGCAAAAATACTTTTAGTTCCAAATCAGGTATTGACTGGATATATAATTTTGTGCTCTTCGATCTTTTCTTTGCTCCTGAGAAAACTCTATCTATGAGCATACCCATGCTCTCCATTGTAGGATGGGTACCTGTCAGGATCGGTGTTGCTCCCCTCTGTAATAATCCAGTGATGAAATATATGTCAGAGACTTCTATCTCCAACTCTTGATCATGAATCATAAATATTTTCCGATTGGTGTCCCACACATTGACCAGATACTGTAGTAAATCCAGCTGAGCTCGAAGACACGACGCCATGAATACTTTCAAGAGACCATAATCTCTCAGGGCATTCATGCATCTCAAATTTCTCATGGCTAGTTCATCTTCCTCCCCATGCTCTCTTTCCTTCCATTAAAAAACCATTTTGGCTTTCAATCACTTGCAAAACCATCATTGGGACTTTCAGTAGTCGAATATTTCAATTTTGAACTGTTTAAGTGAGACTATTTGAGAGAATTTTTCAGGAAAATGTGGTTGCGGTGATTGGTGCAGCTGTTTTAGAAACAACTTTGCCGGTTGGCGCCTCCCCGTTATAATTCTAGGTGGGTTGGTGCGACTCCGTGCCCAGAACCTGCACTGACCGTCATGCCCAACCTTGAACAACCATGATTGGTCTCTTGGATTGTCCATTGTTAGCTCCACAAGATCATAGTTAAAATTGGTAAAATGCTCACAAGAAGTGAAAAGGTGAAAAATAATTTATTTTTACTATTTCTATCATTTTATAACCTTTTCGAAACCCTAATTAGGTTTTTGAGCTTATTTTTTTATTTTGTTATTATTTTATCTCGAAAAATGGGTTTTACGTGCTTTTCTTGTGCAGCAACAGGTCCTAAACTTGATGACGGTGAAGTGATGAGTTGCATTTTATTACTTTTTCGGACTCGGTAAAAACACGAAAAAGTCACCCCGTGGAGTCATCTTTCCGCTCTTTTCTAACTCGCTAAAATTGAAAAGATTGCTGAGACTCTTGTCATTTTGAACTCGTTAAAAGATACGAAACATCATTTGCCCAATATATGTTTACCCATTTTTCAGGATAAATTATTTACGAAAAAAGGAATACCTTAGCCAATCACGACTAAGAGGTTCTCCCAGATATTTTTTTTTACCTTTTTGGATCTGTGAGACTACCTATGAAAAGGGATATGCTGGAGTTTTCTTTTGCGCTTCTTTCCAAACTCTCTAAACAGGAAAATATGCTGAGTTCTTCCTTTTTCAGACTCGTTAAAACCTAAATGACATCGGAAATTGTCACCATGACGTTACTGAGTTCCTCATTCCTAGGGCATGTAAAATGTACTAGGATGGATTTTTCTGAAGGATAAAATTATATGACAAACATATGATATCCCCTTTAATATTGTTTCCAAAAATAATTGGGGTACTCGCCAGAAATGGTGGGGGAAAATGGAACCAGTTCTTAGTCGTGTCGGCAGTATGTCACTCTTGAACATGACACTTGTCTGGAATTCATGTCAGATTGGGAACATCCCATTCGTCATTTTTCCTCCATGGTTTGATTTATCTGTTTTGACCTCTCATATGCTCTTTTCCATGTCACCATGACCTCATATCCCTTGATGTCAAATACTACCAAATTCCGGATTCGTGTCGCGAATATGTTCAAGAGAAGTTTCCTTTTTCTGTTTTCAACCCCTAATCCTTTGTTTAGTCCTGATTTAATATCATCTTATTCATTTGTCTCATTTCGATGATGTGGAAACCATTATGGCCCTCCTTCGACCAGTCACTTCCTGTCAACTTCAACTCATTATCTAGGAAGTTGATCTAGAGACTCCCTTCCGGTACCTTGGAGCTTGCATGCCTCAATGGAAAGTTCTTCACATTCAACGACAGGCCCTGATCATTGGCCTTCGATCGAGTGATTTCGTGGGTGTTCAACTCCAACTCACCGTTCACATTCTACAAATTGTACTAGTTTTACCTTGAGAGCCATTTTCATTATTGGTGGTTTCTCTCGTCCCTGTTAACAACTTTCATCATTGGCTGGTAATCAGGAAATTTTCTTGCATGTTCGACTTCAGCTCATTCATTCGCATGCTTGAATTTTTACTTTTTTGGGTCGATATGGAGCACAAGACCCTGGGTTTTGTCTGATAAAATCCAGGTTGCGAGATGATTTGGTTTATCATGACTATATGCATGAATCTTCTGATTGGATGGTTGTGACCATACCTGAGTCTATTTGATGATCCTTCTTACTGGATGGCTACATCCATACCTCGGATCTTATTGTTAGATGTAATATATTATGGATGGATGCGCCCATGCCACATATTCATGTATCATATCAATTGTACTTGTTCTTGCATGTTTTTCGATGGCGGCGTTTTGGTTTGGGCATGTTCTCATAAAGAATTTCACCACTCCCTCTCTCTCAGGCCTCATGCTTTAGGGGGCATATGTTACACAGTATTTTGTCACCGTCCCTGCAATCCCCATCCCAAACATTGGAGGACCATTTTAGTGACTTATGTGTATTGTCATACCTTGCTACAAGTGTCATTTCATCCCTTGGTATGTCAAGAACATTCCCTCTGATGATCAGTCCTCAAGCATACCTTCAAAACCATGTGATTTTGGGTCGGTGTTGGTAGGTAGTTATGGCCTCACGCCAATGGATAAATTAACACTGGGCCCCACGCCCATCGACACTCTATCTCAGAAGGGCACATGCGTCGATATGTTTTTGGAATTTTTTTTAAAAATAGAAACAATGTTTCCATGCTTAACAATTTCGTGAGCAGAGTCATCATGGTTTGTTCAGCTGAATGACGTCAAAGTCCTCCCTTTGGCTTCTTTTTTCCTACAATTGTGCAACTCCCCAAAGGGATAGACCTCTCCTCCACCTTATGAGAGATCCAAAACCACCTCCTCCTCTCCTATAAATACTTCCTTCTCACATTGATTCAGCTAGTTGAACAATCACTACTATAGCTGGTGTGTAGAAGAAGGCAGAGAGGAATCCATTGTTGAGAGAGAGTTTAGGCCCATGCCTCATCAAGTCCGATCTTGAACGAATGCTTGAGACGCACATGAATGAACCTGTCGAAGAAGGCTATTAAGGCATTAAAGTTGTAAACTTATTTTCTCTATTATTAATACATGACTGGTTTTTGGTTCCAATTTTTTGTTTAATCATATGAAAAATGTTTGATTCTCCTTGACCAATCGAATAGATGTAAATGAAAGTATGTTTTCGTATCTATCATCGTTCACTTGATCTTTGTGCAGGTACACAGACATTTTCACTGAAGGACAGCGACGTGTGAAGACAAAGGTCAGAGGATTGCTGCTGCAAGCCATGACAAAAACGTTGGACCATGGAAGGTTTTCTATCCCAACTCATTTTTCATTTATAAGCTAGGAGTCTGAAAGTCCGTCATGTTACCTTGTTTCTAGACTTTCCTAGGGCTAGAGGGATCATGTTTTTCCACAGAGGGGATTTTCCTGCTCAACAATAGGTCACATAGTGATGGATCCTGGCGACACATTAGTGTGCAAACCAATTTTGAAATAAATTGGAAAATTAATTGTAATCTTATCTCATAACAACTTGTAATAATTAACTAAGTGTGATAGACTTAGTTAGCTCACTAATTTCGAGTTGAGGGTCTAAGGATAGGCATATGGAGTGATTCTATTATTTAACACTAGTGTAGTGTAGGTGGGATCAGTTGACTCACAATAATTGAGTTAAAATCAGTTTAACTAGTTCTAACTGTTTGATGAGCTAGTGGAAGATCAAGTGAATTAAAATATATTTAATTCACCATTAGTGATCTACCAAGTAACTGATGATTCACTATTCATATCTACATGCATGCTAATTCTGGTGGAGACCCAGTTGAGACAAAGGTTCAAGGCAAGTAAACTATCAGTTGTATTTTTAGCAAACTGCCCAGATGCAGTTATATAACCACATGAAGCCGATGATGAATTGTGTAATCAAGGAAGGCTGCATTTCCTATTTAATAAGGGTTTAATTCTCTAGGGATTGCGTAAGCAAGGTAGGCTAAGGGTGGGTTGATAATTGGCTATGTGTTTGTCCAGTTTTCCCTAGATCAGTGTGAAGCAATTGGTAGAGTGTATGAGGTTGTGGTTATAAAAAATAAATTGTATTGTTTCATGATTCCTTGGTTGATTATACAATAAATATGGAGGGGTTTTGAGCAATTTTTTTCCCCAGGAATATCTAGTGTTGTGTATTGATAATTTTGTTTCTCTTACGTGCATGTGATTGAGCGATCGTGTTTTATATTCCACAAATATTGTAGAAGGATTCAATATCTTGCTTTAGTACATTGCATGATCGGATTGAGTCCATTGATATAATTTCTACATGGTATTATAGCCATGTTAGAAATTTTCTACATGGTATTAGAGCACCAGGAATCACAATAGCGGAGAAGAAATTGAGTTTGTGTTAAGCATTATTCAAATTTGCAGTTACTTTCTTTGGAGCTATAAGCTAATCAAGATGTCTTTCAATGGATTGAGACTCGAATATGCACTCGAGGGCATACTGAATTATATTTCATAGAAGGATAGGATGGAGGCAATGTTGGAGGGAAATGGGTTGAAGGAATTCATAGATAATGATATTCCCAAGCCCGCAGCAGCATATGCCAAACTTCTTGATGAATGACAGAATAAGGTAGCAAAGGCGAGCAGGATCTTGTTAGAGGGAGTTAGAGATCATATTGTCTCGAGTATCCATGGAAAGACAACTACATATGCTATGTGGAAGGCCTTGACATATCTATTTCAAAGTAGCAATGAGCACAGAAAATTGGCACTCAAGTACAAGCTCAAGAAAATAAAAAAGGAGAAGGGCGACACAATCTAGAAATACTTGACCAAGTTCACTTAATGTCAAGATGAGCCTAGAAGTGTTGGGATTACTGTAGCTGATGATGACGTGGTGAGCCTAGCACTTCTAGGCCTTCCCAAGATCTAGCATAGTTACCAGGACTCTGTGAATGGGAGAGAGAAGTTACCATATTGAGAGCGACTATGGTCGAATTTGGTACAAGAAGAGTTTTGGTGGAATACCAAGGATGGATCCTCATCCAAGATTGACGATATCGATGAAAATTGTGCCTTGGATGGTAAGGAAAAAAAGTGGAAGGGGAATAATTCCTATTATCACACATAAATTTTTAATTTTTGATGGATAGGGTCATTCACCTAGGTTCATGTTGTCTCATAGTCATTTTCATGAAATTCTTGAAAACATTGCATATGGCGATGTCTACCATAAGTCTAAAACCACCTATAGCCTTGTAATATCAGTCAAGTCTACCTCATGTCCTTTAGTTTTCATTCCCACACTTTTCAATCAGAAACATCTTCCACTTTCCAGTAAACACAGTTTCGTAGAAAATTTAGTGCAAAATAGGCAGATTTCGCTACGAAACTACCTGACAATTTCGTAGCAAATCTAAGGATTTCTCTGCTTTTTAACTTTTGAGTAGTCATATTAAAGGGTCATTTCTGGGAAAAAAGTGAAGTATTATAAGAAAATGAGAGAATTTATTGTCAATAACATATCTAATAACATTAACCTCTCTCACTTTTCTCAAAGGTGTTACAAATTGGGAGATTCAAAGATGTCTTTCGGCTCTATTTTCAGAATGCAAATGTTTCCTGTTTTATACATGTTTTTAGAATGCAGTTTCTGGATAGCTGGAGATTGTTTTCAAAAACCCAAGAGAGGTTTTTATTTAGAACATACTGAAATACACAAACCTCCTTCATTTTTGCAACATCTATCAAGGATAGGAAGAGAAGAGCTCATCTTCGAACCCTATTGTTTCAGAAAAACACAGTCATTTTATTGATAAATAAACTTGCTAAAGGTGAAAATGATGTTTTTTGAAGAGGGTAAGAGGAAATTTTGCATGATCATACTTCATCACATCAATTTTCAGACCTAAAAGTGAAATTTGGAAGAAAAAGGGATAATTTGGAATTTTCGCCATATTCAGGTAGTTTCGTAGCGTGCTCCAGGCTTGAAGGCTGAAAAACGCTATGGAATTTCTGAAGATGCTCTTTTCCCTTTAAATTCAGTTTTATGGAGAACTAAGGAGGGAAAAATTTGTATTTAGCTCGTTAGCCCCAAGGAAGATCCTCCAATAGTCAGAAAGGTTAGAGGTTATTCAAAAGGTGGATTTTGGAGTTTACTACGAAATGAGCGCTACGAAATTTCTGTACATGACTGTTTTAGCAGTCAACTTCAAGTTTGATTTCTGACCAAATGAAAAATATATTGGAAATTGGAAAGAATTTTTTTTTCAACATAGTTCCATCTACAAAAACCTCTCTCAGTTTCTGCAAAGCCATCAGGGTTTTGAAATTATACACTCATCTTTGAAGCCTATTTTTTAGAATTTTCACTAACCAGATTTGTGAAAAAATTGTAAAAAATTGACTTGGAGGAGGTCCAGCTCAACATCCACATGGCATAATGACACATCAGCACTCCAATACACTCATATAATTAGTCGGTTGAATTTGATAAGGGTTATTAAATGGATTTGTTGAATTATCAATGAAAGAAGAGTCTTTTTTGTATTCAAACTCTGTAAAACGGAAGTATCCCTAGGAAGTCTCCAAGTGATGGAATCATTTTTGAAATAGGTCTCTAAGGTGGTAATTCAAAGCTATCAAGGTGGAAAATAATCTGTATAAGTCCTCACTATATAAATGAGAGATTTTGAGAGTTAGAAAAGGCAGGGATATGGTTACTTGACACTACCACTGTTGTAATATATTGATATCAGAAATATACAGTTGCAGCATGCCTATTTCAGACCTGAGATTCTTCTCTGTATTCTTATGTAAGTTTTTTATATCAGTCTTTTACTTTCTCTCTAGTTTTCTTGTTGTATAATCACTTGGAATTCATGATTACATGCCCCAACTTCTTGTTTACACCTAGTCTTATGTTTTTCCAAGATTTATTAGTTTGTTTATGTATAATCACTTGGAATTCATGGTGACATGCTCCAACTTCCTGTATGAATATAGCTGGTTGTTCTTTCCTTCATGTGTGGTTTAATAAGAATAAAATTTCCAGATCTTCCATGAGATATGTTAACTTGTGACTTAGTTTTCATATCGACTCCATGCCCAATGGTAGTTAGTGGTTTACATCTTTCACCTACACAAAAACATCACATTAAACCAAATTCATAGTTAGCCATCTTGTAGAGTTTTCATTGCAAATACTTTGATAAATTAAGAGAGCCCTCTCAGGCTAAAGAGGCTAATCTTTAGTCAAAAGACGGTTTGAATTAGTTACTCCAAGTTGACCATTGCAGCAGCCCAACAAGACTCAATTTGGTGATAACAATTCCTATTCCAAATCTAATACCGGCACAGAAGGCAAGAAGTGTGACATGTCAAAGGTGAAATGTTTTCACTGTCATGATCATGGACACTATGCCACAAATTGTCCATAAAATAAGAAGAAAAACAAGAAGATTCCAGGAGCTACAACGGGTGAAGCTTTTTCCTCACAGTTTGAGTTGGACTTCTCTCTCATCGCATGCATGGCATCAACTGTGATGGGATCTATGTGGTACTTAGATAGTGGAGCATATTTCCATATGACAGGAAACATAAATCTTTAGTATCTTAGAGGAGAAGGATCTTCAGATGCACATCAAGATGGGTGATGATGGGAGGTATAGCGCTACCGGGATTGGTGCAGTTACTTTCTAGAGACATTCAGGTAAACCTTTCATATTAAAAGATGTCATGCATGTACCAGGCGTGAAAAAAAATTTAGTTTCAGTTGCCATGTTGGAAGATCTTGGATATGATGTGGTTTTTAGTGAAGGAAAGGAATTCCTTCATGAAAAAGGCACAACATAGGTAAAGAAGATTGGGGTTCATGAGAAGAACCTCTACAAACATGATGTAGATAGCTGCACAGCATTGAGAAGTAAAGTAGGGAAGGTGGTGATCTGGGATATAGGTGATTTATGGCACAGGAGATTGGTCCATCTACACCATAGTTCTTTGAGGATCATGTAGGATATTTCTACAGGTCTTCCAAAGGGTACTCTTGCACAGATAAAGACATGCAAGGGATGTACCATGGGAAAGTATGAGAAAGCTATTTGATTGTACCTTGAGAGGGAGCTTGACTTGCATGCAAATGAGGAACTCTTAGTTCCAAAGAATGAATCTCAGGATGTGGAGCAGCCACAAGTAGAGGATCATGAAGTGGTAAAAAACACTCATGCGGATCCATCCACCAGAAATGGTAGGAAGCACACCAGAGAAGATGATAGATTGATGCTAGATGCGAAAATCATGTAGGTGCACCTACATCGCAACGTAGGCAGAGAAGGTCCCTAGACATGTATACTAGATACATGGCTCTTATGACAGAGTGTATTGTGACAGATCCATCCTCTTTTGAGGAAGAAATGCAGTAATGAACATGGGTTGATGCCATGGTTGAGGAGTATGACTCCATTATCAGAAACACTGCATAGGAAGTGGTACCAAGACCAGTGTGGAATTCAGTGGTTGGATCCAGGTGGATATACAAGGTGGAGCAAACAAATACCTCCAGGAGGGGGAAATTTCGAGCCAGATGGGCAGAGGGAGTACATGAAGCTATACCTCTAGGTGAGAGGTGGGGCGATGTGCAGAATTAATCCCAAGAAGAAATTTGGGTAGGTTCATTGAGATGGTGTGTCTCATGGATCTAACTTGGCTAAGAGGAGACCACAATACAATAGTAGCAGGAAATATCAGTTAGATTGATGTTGTCAGATGTCAGGAGGATAGAAATCAGAGTGACACGTGTCGGATACTGGAGCTTAGATCAGATTTGGCAGCAAGGAAGAGTGCATGGATGTAGATGTCAGCAGCAACGCAGAGAGTCTAGTAGACATGTGCAATAGCTAGCAACAGTTAGAAGACTCTGATGACAGATTCATTATATTGATTCAGTTGTTTGGAGGCTATTTAGTTTCAGGAGAGTCGCATATGCGAACAACACTAGGAAGTGTTGCATGCAAGAACATTCCAAAGGTTCCAGATTAGGACATATTGATTCAATTCTTGTTGAGAGGGAGTGTTGAAATTTGTAACAAGAAACAGTGAAATTGGCATCCAAAAACAACACACACACTGATGTGGGATCACAGGTCACATAATGATGGATCCTAGCGACACATTAGTGTGCAGACCAATTTTTAAATAAATTGGAAAATTAATTGTAATCTTATCTCATAACAACTTGTAATAGTTAACAAAGTGTGATAGACTTAGTTATCTCAAGAATTTTTAGTTGAGGGTATAAGGATAGGCATGTGGAGTGATTCTATTATTTACAGGGTCCAGTTGTAGTTGTAGCACTAGTGTAGTGTGAGTGGGATCAGTTAAATCACAATAATTGAGTTAAAATCAGTTTAACTAGTTATAACTATTTGATGAGATAGTGGAAGATCAAGTGAATTAAAATAGATTTAATTCACCAGTAGTGATCTACCAATTAACTAATGATTCACTATTTATAGTTGCATGCATGCTAATTTTGGTGGAGACCCAGTTGAGAAAAAGGTCCATGGCAAGTAAACTATCAGTTGTATTTTTAACAAATTTCCCAGATGTAGTTATATAACCACAGGAAGCCCATGATGAATTGCGCAATTAAGGAAGGCTGAATTTCATATTTAATAGGGGTTTAATTCTCTAGGGATTGCATAAGCAGGGTAGGCTGATAATTGCCTATGTGTTCATCTAATTTTTCCTAGATCAATGTGAAGCAATTGGTAGAGTGTATGAGGTTGTGGTGATAAAAAATACATTGTATTGTTTCATGATTCCTTGGTTGATTATACAATAAAGATGGAGGTATTTTGAGCAGTTGCTTTCCCCAGGAATATCTGGTGTTGTGTATTGATAATTTTCTTTCTCTTACTTGCATGTGATTGAGCGATCGTTTTTTATATTCCACAAATATGGTAGAAGGATTCAGTATCTTTCTTTAGTACATTTCATGATCGGATTGAGTCCATTGATATAATTTATACATGGTATTATAGTTGTTTTGAATATTTTCTACAACTACAATCACATATGTCCACACTCACAACTCAATTGCAAGACTTAGTGAAAGGGAAATAACAACACTTAGAAGTCTGGTGCATGATTGATAGAAAGGAGGGGCATCATAAAAATGAATTCCCATATATGATAGAGCACATGGTGAGTGGTGAAAATAATTTGATGGGATAGGGAAGAGTAGTATGGTGTGATACTTGTAGATTTTAGGGATATTCACCCCCAACTTTCCCTATAATGAAAAAATATGAGGCCTTTGTCAGGAGTTTATTTTATAATTTTTGTAATAGACTCCTACAAAGTGTAAGAGGGACAAGATGAGATGGCGCATAACTATAATTAGATAGGCATGTATAATTATATAGGTAGAGGACAAGGTATTCTGAGTAGAAGACTAAGAGGGCCACAATGAGGATGAGGATAATTTGGATGAGGAAGGGAACCCATCATTTGTTATAATTGTGGGACACTCAAACATTTCGCTAGAGATTTTCCTAATCCTTTCTCAACCTACAAAAAATATATGGTTTTAGATCATGCGACAAAGTAATCACTACAACGAAATAGGCCATTAACGCTGAAAATAATACCATAATTCAATTTTTCCAAATGCGCAACTTGGCATCAAGAAAGAACATAATATTCCACGAAAGAATGCATCACCTTTATTTGCACCACAAATTGCACTACTAATAGTTCCAGAAATAGGTTCTTCCATTCTTGCTTCCACTATTACGTCCATTTGTACTTATAGTTTTACTCCCAGTTGTGATTCCTATTTTTCTTCTGGCATGACATTGAAAATAAATTATTTTTTGGATTCCTAATTAATGCCAAGTTATGCTTCCACCGTAACACCAAGTTTTGCTTCCAATATGGCGTCGTTTGTTGCATCTAGCTTTTCTTCCATTATGGCATCTTCTTTAGCTTCTAATATGGCTTCCATTATAGTTTATTTTCTTTCTTATAATATTGCTTCCATTATTTCTTCTTAGTTTTCTACCTAAATGGATTCTATATTTGCTTCTTTAGGAATGCCAAGTTTGGCTTCTAATATTTCTTCCATTATTACTTATTTGTTTGCTACCTGAATTGCTTCTGTTTTTTCTTGTCAGGTAGCACCTAGTTTTACTTCCATAATTACTTCATTTTTGGCTACTTGAATTTCTTCTGGATTTGCTTCTCAAGTAGTGCCCAATTGGTATGCTAATATTGCTTCCATTATTACTTCTTGGATTTCTACCTGAATTGTTTCTTTTTTATGGTTCTTAGGTAACACCAAATTTTTCTTCCAAGATTGCTTCCAGTGTGCTTCTACTTTGGCTTCCATTTTTGCTTCCCGAATTGCTTCCTTTTTAACCTCATATTTTACTTCTTGTTTAGCACCTGGGTTTGCTTTTTTTTTTGGTTCAGGGTTTGCTTCCTTTAGTGTTGGGATTTGCTTCTGAATTTTCTTCCAATTTTTCTTCTCGTTAAAAAACCAATGTAGCTTCCTATTTAGAGATAATAATAGCTCCAAGTATGGATTTCAATTTAATTTCAAATTTTACTTTCATTTTACATCCACATTCCGCTTCCATTTTAACAACTCATGATGCTTCCTTTATAGCTTCCATTTATGCATTTAATATTTTTTATTTCAATTAAATTAGTTAAGTATGTCATACTTCTTAAATAACTTATATGATTATAGAGTAAGATATATTTAATTTGAAACATTTTATAGCATACCAATTATAAAGAATTTTTATGGAAATAGACATTCATACAAACTAACAACATTTTTTTTAACTATAACCGATACTTTTATATTATCAATAAAAACAATTGTTGGTCGCGACTAGCTACACATAATGCAAGCTCAAATTATACATGTCCAAAAGATATAATTCAAAATGACACTTGTGAAAATGATACATATGATAATAAACATAAAAAGAGGCATCATAACGATTTATCAACAATGATCCATAATGGAGTCTATATAATCAATGTCACTCGCTACTAATAGTAGATTTCTCATCATCATAATCATGTATATCATAATCATCAACATCATGATCATCGTCGTTCTCATTGTCGTTTTCTTCTTCCTCGGTGTCCTCTCCATTTGCCTCATCACATTTGTCTCGAATATTTTAATCAGACACAACCTAATCTGGATCAATTCCAGGGTCAATTGGATCTTTTAAAAGTCCTGTCTTCTACAAAAGAAAATTCAAAATGAAAATTTATTATTAATTTCATGAAATATTTAATATTTTTGTTATATTTATAATACTAAAAAATATTAAACGTAAACATAACAATATTACATCATATCAAAGTGCACATATATACCATAATACAATTTCAATTAAGTTACAACTAAGATGTCATTCCAATGGTATAAAAATGTAACAATTCTAATAAATGTTAGTAATTTGTGGAATGGCGCCATACGTTACTGTTGACTAGCTTGTGTGTTTAGTGTACTAGCCCCTACTAGGAAGGAAAGGCCCTCCTTGGTAGGGATCACTGGTTAGGAAGGTACTATAGCTATATGATTTATTTATTTTCAGTTATAATTTATGTGTGATTGTTGTTATTATTGTTATTAGTCTTGTTGATGCTTTAATGATTGTAGAATCCTAACCTCTGTATTATGTAACAACATAGTGTTGATCAATGGTTGTCATTGATGTCAACCCAAGCAACACCAGGGGCTACCCCAATCTTGCATGGGATTTTTTACCTACCAAATTACTATATTCTAGGTCAAGAATATTTTTTATGGTTTCTACTTGTCGATATGTTTCCGTTGATATATGACACGCCATGTAATTCTTCACGGTTTGAGAGATATTCATGTTTGAAGTTTGTAACCCCAGTTAGTGGGCTAAAACCCCATGGGGTTGTGGCATGGGTCATTTAAAAGTCAATAATTAATAATTTTTAAGCTTCTAAAATCCCTCCCACGTTCACTTGTTGAAGTCCCTCTCAACCTAAGAATTTATATAAATTGTGATCCTCATCTCCTCCTCTTGTAGGGATTTCGCTACCTGAAACAGGTTATCATGACATTTTCACTATAAATTTTTTTCTATGAAGGTTCAGAAGCTTAAATTTGTATGAGGTAAACCTGAAATCCTGCGGAATCTCCTATAAAAATTTCAGATCAAGGTGCAAAATATTTTCGGATATATGATATGTGGCAGTCAGTGTTTTTGCAGGCTCCTGAACTTCATCTCAAGGAAGTGACCTTGGGAAAATCGTCATAAATCTCTCTCTGATTATCATATTGGAATTATGTAAAACTTGGCGGATAGTGCATTGAATTTGGTTTTCTCTGTATCAATTTCAAAGCCGAATGAAGAAACAATGACACGTGATACACCGTACAAGTGCGTTGTACTAAACCAGTCCATAATTAGATCATTGTGAGAGATTGGACATAACTTTGTCTTGAAGAATCCAAATTGGGTCAGACCTGTGTCATTGGAAAGAAGACTCAGAGGACTACTACAAGACCAAAAATCACAAATTGGGGATCTGAAATAATAGAGATAAACCAGATTCAATATCGAGCTCCTAGAAGGCAAGAAAAAGCTAGATCATGTGTTTTCAAAGGTTGTAAAGGACCAGAATTTCTAGGGAAGAAAAGCAAGGCAAGGTGCAATAAAAGTAAGCTCCAGGTAAGTATATTATGTATATGCATGCTCATATCTTAATTGAATTATGTTCTTTGTATTCTATTGTCCTTTTTTTATTTAGCAATGACATAAGCTTTGCAGGATGAAGTAAGTTTTGATATTATCATGTCATGGGTATTTCCCTGAAGAATTTTTGTAGGTATTATATATTCATCAAGATAAGAATCAATGCATGATCTAATTTTCTGTAGAGTGAGAAAGCGTAGCATGAAAAGAGCAGTAATCTAGGTGCAGAACAACAACAAGAAGTTCACCACATGAAGTCTTCACGAGGGCAGCACTACATACAGTCATTGTAAAGGTATCATTGTATTGAGTCATTGTAAAAGCATCATTGTAAAAATTGTACAAGTGTTTATCTTCCAAGAGTTGAAGAGGTAGTGTCAGGAGGTCTAGGATCAGCGTTAGGTGGTTGTGTCATAGTTGGAGTTATGGTCTAGTGTGTCTTCTTCTTCTACATCATTCTATATCATTGTAAAGTAGATCATTTTCCCTGGTACATGATTCCATTCTTCTTTTATTACCCTATAGGGTGGTAGGGTGGTGCTAGGCTGGTGCATGAAGTCAAAAACATGTTCAAGCTTGTGAAAAATTTAGGGTGGTAGGGTGGTGCTAGGGTGAGTTGTAGCTCATTGGGTGTTGGGGCATCCATTCAGTTGAATACTGAAGAATCTCGGGCGTTGGAGCGTCCATCCAGTGGGAGATGGAGAAGAATTATTTTCTAGATTCTAGGAAGTTGGAGCTTTATTTTCAATTTGAGTTGAATATTAAAGAATTATTAGAAAAAAATTCAGGTGGTTTTTGTCTCGGAGAGGGTTTCCACCTTAAAAACTGTGTGCATTTGTGTTCCTTTTGTTTACTGATATCATTGTAAAAACAATAATAATAATTGAATATTAACTAATGCTTTGAAAGATTAATAATAATACTAATTGAAAGGAATACTAATTCACCCCCCCTCTCTGTATTTCCAACAATTGGTATCGGAGCTTGGTTCCTTCAATAGAAATTTAATAGCTGGAAAGAGGTCATGGAGCATACCAAGAATGGTGTACCTATTTTCAATGAAAATAATTATGCACTCTGGAAAGGAAGAATGGAGGTCTATATCTTAGCACAAGGTTACGAAGTATGGGACACTATTCGAAATGGCTTTACACCAACCACGGATGAACAAGGTAAGAATAATTTGGTAAACGATGCAAAAACAAAGAATATTATTATCAGTGGACTTATTGAATATACTTATCATAAGGTGTTGGGTTGTAAAACCACCAAAAATGTATGGGACAAGCTTGAGAATATATATGCAGGTGATTCAAATGTCAAAGAAGCAAAGCTTCAAATCCATAGAGAAAAATTTGAGCAACTCAGAATGAAAGAAGATGGAAACATTGTTGCATACTTCCAATATGTTGATGAAATAACCAACACTCTAGAAGGATTGGGAGAGCCAGTTGAGGAGAAGACTATTATACGAAACATTCTTAGAACTTTACTAGGGAGATTCAACCCAAAGGTATCACTCTTAGAATACAGTGCAAATCTGGACAAACTCAACAAAGAGGAATTACATGGAGTTCTCATAGAATATGAAATGAGCATTGATGAAGAAGAGGGTACTTCTCATCTAGAAACTGTGTTCGTTTCATCTAAGAAAACTAATAAGGACAAATAAACTTCAATTGAAAATACATGCACCTGCAAGTGTGAAGAAAAGGGAGATGATGAAGAAGGTCTTTCAAATGAATAATATGCTTACTTTACGAGAAAACTAAAAATTGGTAAGGGAAAATTCAAAGGTAAACTTCCATTGATATGTTTCGGTTGTGGTGAGGTTGGGAATTTCGCAGAAAAATGTCCAAACTGAAGTGATGGAAACTCAAAAGGAAAGAAAGGCTTTAAGAAATTCAACAAGCAAGGCAAAAAGAAAGGATCCAAAAGGAAAGTTCTCTCTAAAGAAGATAGCTCCTCCTCCGATGAAGATAGTGACAGTGAAGAAGAAGCCAATGAGAGAGTATTGTTTATGGCCAAGCACAATAAACAAGAGGTATCAAACAATGAAGAATAAGGGTTGACCATAGAAATTTTTTATAAGGAACCAGGCTTATAAAATAGCTCAAGGCTGAGAAGATCCATTCCAATACTCTCGAAGAACAAGTTCAAAGTCTCAAAATTGAAGTTGAAGAACACAAATGTATTGAAGAGTCAATTAAAAAGAATTTGGAAGAAAGAAACCAAGAAAGGGAAGCATTAGAAGCCGAAGTAGTCTCATTGCGTAAGGAAGTGAAGAAGGGAAAAATTGTCCAAAACTATGCCAACAGCTCAAGGGCATTGGAAGAACTCATCAACAATCAAGGATCTTACAACGACAGAACTAGCCTCGGTTACAAAGAAGAAGAAGCAGGACCTTCTACAATAAAATAAAATGAACC
The DNA here is from genome assembly GCA_034641835.2 of Pinus albicaulis. Classification (NCBI taxonomy): domain Eukaryota; kingdom Viridiplantae; phylum Streptophyta; class Pinopsida; order Pinales; family Pinaceae; genus Pinus; species Pinus albicaulis. Next base: position 185,092,232 of record CM076571.1, on the reverse strand, counting down.
TATGAGATCTGGCATGCATGTAGACTTCATTGGAAAATATTCGCAAGAACATCCCTGGAAGACGATTCCTCGACGAAGATTTCCATCCAGGTACCAACATATTTTTCATGGCTATTGTTATTCAGGTGGAAAATTTGGTGATAAATATGTAGAATGTTACACGTACCCTAGGAACCAATACAATTCCAGGAGATCCTTCAAATATGAACCTCCTAGGGATCAACAAAAAATCAATAGATTTGAACATTTAAGAAATAATATGGAATGTTAAAAATGTTAGAACTTTGGACACATAGCCAGAGACTGTAGACTTGAAAATCCTCTGGAATAATCTTCGAAGCCACATAACGAACGATCATGGAAGAAGAAGAAGACTGATAATTGTGCTCTCACTCTCAAGGCTCAAAACAACAAAGATGTGTGGTATGTTGATAGCGGTTGCTCAACACATACAACTGGAGATAGAAAGAAATTTGTATCTCTGAAAAAGAAGAAGGATGGAACCGTATCCTCTGGAAATGATGGATCTTAAAATGTTATAGGATTAGGTACTGTCACTCTCGAAAGCAAATATATTCTAGCCAAGAATTTTCTATTGGTTGAAAACATGAATCACAATTTTCTCAGTGTTGGACAAATGTGTGATCAAGGATACACAATTCTATTCAACTCCACAAAATGTGAAATCAGGAAAGGCAGGTATGGTAAAATTGTGGCTACAACAAGTCGAGCTCCAAATGACATATATGTTCTAGATGAAGCAACTAAAGCATCTCTACTAGCTAAAGAAGATGAAATTTGGTTATGGCACAAACGAATGGGTCACATAAACTTTGACAATCTTGTCAGGATAAGAAAAAAGGAAGCAATACCAAAAATCTCAAAACCTTCCAACACACTATGTGGGGCATGTCGGCATGGCAAGCAGACAAAAGTCCAATTTAAAAAAAAAAATGAACAATTTGCATCACATCCATTAGAATTGATAAATACTGATCTATGTGGTCCTGTGAGAAAAAAAGGCTTAGATGGAGAATTATATTTCATGTTAATGATAGATGACTATACCAGGATGACAACCGTCAGTTTCCTAAAGAAAAAATCTGAAGCATTTGAGTGCTTTAAGATCTACAAGGAGTTGGTCGAAAATGAAAGTGATTTGAAAATAAATTTTCTAAGATCAGATAATGGCAGAGAATTCACTTGAAAATTATTTCAGCAATACTGTGACAAAAATGGAATAAAAAGACAATTTTCAACAGCATGAGCACCTCAGCAAAATGGAGTTGCTGAAAGAAAGAACAGAACCGTACAAGAAATGGGTAGAACAATGTTGAAGGACTCAAAATTGGATGAAAAATTCTGGATTCAAGAAATTGATATGGCAGTCTTCATTATCAACAGAAGTCTTCTCAGAAATAATTGCAACAACACCCCATATGAATTATGGAAAGGAAAAATAGCTAATGTAAAATATTTTAGAATCTTCGGAAGAAAATGTTATATAAAAATATAAGATCAAATTTTGGGTAAGTTTGAATCACGTGTTGATGAAGGTATATTTGTTGGTTAATCATGCAAAAGAAAGGCCTATAAATGCTATAATCTAAGATAAAAATAGATAGTGGAGAGCATAAATGTTACATTTCACGAAGATGGTGTTTTAACGAATAATGATGAGGATCTAGAAGTTTTGAAACTTGAGACAAAGGCTGAAAAATACACAAAGAAAATTCTAGAACAAGAAGCAACTATCAACCATGAAGAATTAAATAATGGTCATCAAGATATAATAGAACAACAACAAGAATCTCCTCCAAAGAGAACAAAAGAATGGATTCAAAAGAACCATCCATCAAATCAAATCATTGGTGACATAAAAGAAGGTCGACAGCTTCATTCATCACAACAAGCTCACATTGCTTTTCTAGCAACCTTTGAGCCTAGTAGTTTTGAGGAAGCCAACTAGAATGAACAATGGGTAGCAGTAATGAATGAAGAATTGGATCAAATCGAGAAGAATAACACCTGGGAATTAGTTCCACGACCAAAAGATAAAAGTTTCGTTGGGACTAAATGGGTGTTCAGGAACAAATTGAATGAAGATGGACAGGTTACCAGAAACAAGCAAGATTGGTTTGAATGGAAGCCATCCAAATGTTTCTTGCTTATGCATGTTCAAGAAAGATCAAAGCCTACCAAATGGATGTTAAGTCAACATTTCTAAATGGCGAATTAGAATAATAAGTTTACATCGAACAACCTGAAGGTTTTCTACTATCAGAAAAAAAAGAGACTATGTTTGCAGGTTAAAGAAAGCTCTATATTGTCTCAAGCAGGCTCCCAGATCATGGTATGCTCGTCTTGATGGATATCTACGTCAACAAGGGTTCAAGAAAGGTACTGTTGATGCAATCTTTATGTACAAATAGATAAAGAAAATTTAACAGTCGTTGAGGTATATGTGGTGTTATCACTCCAATAATTCTCAAAGGTTGTGAGATTTTTTATTTTGGTTTAAAGAATATTAGAGGTAACCACAAACCTACTTTTAAGCCTTAGGATCTATCCTTCCTAATGCTCAGAGAGGGTTGTCTCTATATTATTTATCTTCGTTGATTTTAATTTATTTTAGGATAGTTATGTAGGATTAATTGGGATTTTGATTTTGATTTGATTTGGTGGTGAAATCACTTACTTAGATGGATAGATGTAGGCCTGAATTCCATTGGGCTAATGGAGTCAATGTGTCAAGCAGTTAGATCAGGATCAAGGTCTAAAGGGAAATGTTTACAAGGTAAGATAGCTGAGTTACTTCATATCTTCAAGGTTGATGATGAAAATGGTTTCAATTAGGCTAAGAGAGAAATTAAGGGTTCTCAAATCTGGATTATGAGTGAAAAGGCAGAGGTCAATCGAAACTAGGGAGCAATTAAGGGTTCCCTAATCTAGATATCAGTGGAAAACATATAAATGATAAGTAGTTCAAGACAGAGTGCTTTTAACATATTCTGAAATAACATTCCTGATTTATCATTTAGATTTAGAACAACATACAAGTATTGGTGAAAAACATAAGAAATTGACAAAGAAACAAGTGAAATATTTCACTGTAGTGGCTGAACACATGAATCCTGTAATATGATTCTTTATTGCTTAATCTAGTCTGCTGACTTGAAATTGGTACAATCACCTTTAGGTTCAGAATAGTACAACTATAGAAATGTTCAGCAATTCATCCACCCTCAATACTGTCAAATGAGAAGTATTTATGCAAAAACTCATACAAAATATCCTAAAACAAACTTAGGAATTATTCATGGAAAAAGAAATATCTTCATGCAAGAATATAGTGACATCTTTCTAAATAATGATAGTTGTCATTGTTTTTATTGAAATTATTGTTTGTTGTCTTCAGTTTGTTGCTGATTTCTCTCTTTGTTGTTGCTTAGCGAGGGCTGTGGTTGAGTGTCTTTCACGTTGGCAGCTTTTATCTCTATTTTGACTTACACTCAAACTTTAAATTGATACACTTTGACCTGATACTCTTTAACTGTCATGTTTTCACTGTAAACTATGACTATCCTGTTTTTCACTGCAAAACTATTATTGTTGTTTTGTCTTTACAGCTCTTTTCTTACTACAAACTGTTTTCACAGTAAATCAGTCATCTTTTCCCAGAATTTTTCCTATGGAAATTTTATCTTCATCATCCTTCTAAAAATCTCATCAGCTTCAATATACTTTGAGAATGTAGGCTTATTGATAAATATGTGTTTCACCTCATGTTGCAGGGAAAACAAATTCTCAAAATTCTTGTAAAGTACCTTCCCTGTTGGAATACCTTGTGAGGTAGGTAGATTAGCCTGATCCTTGGCAACTTCTCTCATTTTCTTATCATAGTCATCCTGCTTCATTAGTTTGTCATGAATAACTAATGGATTTGGAAGGCCTTTCTGCTTTAGAACATCAAATTTCATCATAAACCTTGTAATGGAAACCTCCATGTTTTGGCATTTCTCCTTCAATTGTATCATCAAATTATTTTTAGAAATAACCTTCCTAACTTCTAGGATGGTTTCTGTTCTATCATTAATATCAATTTCTTCAAGTTCTTTCCTATTTTTGGAATTAAGAAATTTGATGATTTCAAGAGCTTCTTTAGGTTTCTTACCAAGCTCTTCTTTGATATTTTGAATAGCTTCTCTTGCAGTTTTGACTAAGTATTTTTGTTCATATATAACCTGGATGGATGACCAAATATCATTGATAGATTCAATGATATTGACTCAAATTTGTTGCATGGCTTGTGTCATTGGTTCTTTCAAGGTTAGATCCTTCTCTAATTTCTTCAATTGTTAATTCAATCTGTTTTCTCCTTGTTCTTCATTCTTATGCATTATCTTAGAAAGTTTCTTTTCATCTTCAAGACTTTTAAGATGTTCTTTAAGTCTGCTAATCTCATTGGTCTGAATATACATATCCTGTATATATTTTACTAACTTGCTTGCTTCATCCGTATGTTGTGTTGTTGTTGTTGAAGACTATTACAGAAGTTGTTGATGAAGTGACTGGAAGTGTTGTAGCCATTTGAATTGTAGGAGCTAATGATTCTACTAGTGTGGAAGGTACAACAATAGTGACTACAGGAATGATAGTGACTAGGACTGGTTCTTTGCTGGCTTCTTTCTCGTGGACCAAATTTTCCATTTCCTTCTCCATTTCCTTTATCTGAGCAGTCAACTGTAGAATGATATTCATCATCTCATCTTTCTGATTTTTATCCTGTAATACTTCCTTTTCTTGAGGATCTTCTATAAGGGGGAGCTTTAGTTTCTTATTTAGTGCATCAATGTCTACATTTTTCTTCCTTATCAATTCATCTGCAACTTTGATATTTTTAGGATCATATCCTATTTCAATTACTAATTCTTCCAAAGATTTAATTCTATTGTATTTTTCCTGTGAATATTCCTTTTCCAATTTGAGCCGATCTCTGATATTTGCAAGAGTGTTTTGCAGCTTGTGTACACTCATGGCCTTGGTGGTCATTGTAGAATAGATCATCTCCCCTACCTACTTATAAAAATCAATTTGGTCTAGAGGATGAATATCCTTGGCCAAGACTACAAAATATGTCTTTTTGTAATCAGAAGATGACTTGGGATTTTGAACTGTGGGTTGAAAAAATGTCATCTGCATATTTTTATTCTTATAGTCAAAGGCAGAAAGTAGCCTATTTTGGATGCTAGGAGTTTGTTTCAGATATTGAGAATATATTTCAGTTTTAATTTCTTCATTTCTGTCTTTGATTTCTTTATATCTTTCTTTGATATCATCTTTTTTTCTATTGGTTTTTTGGATGAGGAAAATTCAACGTTGTTCTGCTTCTCAATAAGCTGAGTGTTTGAAGTTGTAGGTTGTTATTCTTCTTCAATCATTGTAGGAGGTGCATTGTCCTTTGCTGATGTATTTGTATCAATCACCTCTATTGTTTCCACTTCTTTATTGGTAGGATTTAACTTTGGTTTTTTACTGTATCTCAATTTAAATTTAGTTTCAGTTGTAGTCTCTTGTAATATCCTAAAACAGGGAATTTCTACAACAAAGAGAATATCTTAAGATATTCTAAAGTTGGAGATCCAGCAATACATAAACATGCCAATGGAGTAGTAGTGATACATTAATACCAAGAATGCCAGAAGATTCACATAACCATTACATTATATTGTAGTAGCAACAATGTATACAAGATCTTGAGGAAATTATCTCTCAAGCAAGGCAATGTAGCCTCAATAAAACATATACATGATAAATGGAGAAATACTACTACATGAAAGAAACCATGGCTATGACTACGCAGTATATGAAGTATAACTGTTGAAAATTGATGTCAATACATGAATATAGCAATGTAGAGCTCAAAAAAATATGGGGGAGCAAGATCTCAACCCTTGGATACAACAATACACAATCCTTAGAAGGATTGGCTGAAATACATACAAAATGGAAATTCTGCGGAAATGCCGAAGTTGCTGGGCAGCAGCTGCAACTCAGAAAATAGAAATGGATGAAGATATCTAATGATGTTGCAAATTATGGTTGAATCTCATCAAAAGGATCTCTCAGGTGGAAGGCTGATCCAATCCCTGAAGTCTCACCCTCCAAAATAGTGGAGCAAGTCCCCATTGCAATTGCACTCAGAAATAATGCAGTCTAGAGAATGGACTGCGCTGTTGGTGAAGGAAAGTACTTGGCCTGATGCCAATGATCTGAAATAAGCTCAAGAATATCCCTCACTAACCTCCCAGAGGAATAGAAGCTCCCTCCTCTAAAATATGAGCCAAGGAAATGGTGTTGTGGAGTTCTCCACTGCATCACCCTGCAACACAATGTTATCTTGCTTCAGGAATAACGCTGTGACTGAAGGAGGTGGATTTTTCCTTGAGCCAATAAATGTGGAGAATGAAGAAAAATACCTCAAGAGGCCTCTTAAGAAGGAGAATTAATCCTAAACTGGAATTCCCTGGCAACTCTGCTAACAGCAGGAGAATGCACAATGTCTGAATAGACAATGAAATCAATAATCCAATTCATGAATAGCAATGTCTGCCTTGCACTCCTTTTAAACAAGTGAAAGCTTTCTCCCCATGGGTCCCACTCATTAGGGTTTCCTCCACCAAATATCCTCTTCCTCATTCACACTGTGTTGTCTTCCAAAGTGATCCACTCCTCCTATGGTAGCCCTATTGACTTGGTCAAACCTAACCTTGTCTTCATGCAATTGTCCCCTTTCACACATAAGGGTGGGAAATCCAATTCTTATGTCTATCCCTTTTCACATGTGAGGGATTTTATTCAGGTTTTCAATAAGCATGGGCCTCCTTACTCATTTATTTAGCTGCTAGGTGATAAAAAAAAAATTAATATTCCATTTATCTATGTGCTAAAATGGGAATATTACAGTCCTCCCCTCCAAAATGTTGCTTGTCCTCAAGCAACTTCAAGGATAGAATTGAAAAATCTCCACCCAAGGCATGGAGTTTGAAATATGTTAAGGAACATCTTCCCCATGTGTATCCTCCATCCCCCAAGAAATCATCCATACAAAATGGGTTACCTCCCAACATGGCAACTCCTGAAAATCATCTTCCACCTTTGGATCCTGCAATATAGGTGGGTTGGAAATCTGATCTTGGTAGAAAAAATAGCCTACCCCACATTGTCCTCCTATCCACTTAGGATAAGTACAGAGTATATGCTGATCTTGGGCTGCAATAATGTTTCCCTCAAGTGGCAAAATGAAATTTAGACCTCCAAGGATCTCTCCTCCAACGTTATGAAACATGTTGTCCCAAACCATCTCATATGTGATGAGTTGGAAGTCATCATCATATGGCATCCAATCAATCATATGGCTCACCTCAAATGGAAACAAATGTTTTGCTATAGTGGCCACAAACTCTCTCATGCTCCCATTAGAACATGAAATGCAAATAATGTGGGAGATATCTCCCCCAAGGGACACATCCAACCATTGTGCCATTCCTCCCATCATGCTCCCAAAAAGTATAAAAACAACAGCAACATAAGGAACCATAATGAGAACCATGATTGTTGTCATGTGTAGCCAGGGATAAGGACAATGGCCCCTCAATTGTAACCAACGCAGTTTGACCCTCAACTGCAAAAGAGTGTGATAAAAAGTGTGGCTCCTCAACCACTTGTTTGCTGTCCCACTCTCCTCATATGCATGGAGAAAGTGAATGATGTATGGTGCAAGGTGAGCATGTTCTCCAAAATACATTTCCTCCCCAAGTCCTCCTAGGGAGTGGTCACCCATATTGCTCATGGCCTCAAGTAGCCCATGGGGTCTAGAAAAAAAAATGCTCCTCCTTGCAGCAACATCCTGTACATGTATGGTTAAGGGATGCATATATACATTATACAAATCATTATGAAAATAAACAATACCCTTACCATAAGTCTTTCTCATGAAAATGGTGTGGCCCAAAAATGAGTCTCCTCTCATCCTCAAAGGGAAAGGAGGTGGTTGTGCTAACTCCTCCAAAGAGTTATGTATCTCCTCCATCTGCACATGATCCATGCATCTCCTCATATGCTGATCATACAATATCATGCAAGTAAAATGATCCTGGGTATAATCCATCAACAACTAGGAGCTCCAACATGGATCCATCCTCCATAGTGACAGCGCTGATGATTCTTCATGAAGGACATCTGTCATATGGTTATCTTCTTCTTTGAAATCTCCCATGCCAAAGATGTAATTTGGAAGGCTGCTATCCTCCCCTTGCTGCTTTTTCCACAACGAAAAGTCTGAAATGAGAGTGGGTACAAATGATGTTGAGAGAATGTATCTCTCCTCCCTGAGTCTACCCAAGACTCTCAACACTGTAAATTTTCCTCCCAAGGTCTCCACTCCTCTGAAACTAATGAATGGTGCCTCAAAATGTGAAGCATCTCTCATCATCTGCTAATCTATTGGTCTCCTTGGTGAAATGTCTCCATGCAATGAGACATCATCATCAAGAGTAGATTGTATGCATGAATGGACAAACTTGTCCCTGCTCTCACTGCACAATCTAGTCTCCCTCTTAGGTGCATCAACCTCATGACATAGACAGGGATGTGTGCTCCTCACCACATGATGCTGGTCATCCTCCCTATCTCCTCCTGGTATCTCCATGGTTTCACACTTTATCATCAATGGAACATGTAGAACATGAGATCCTGGGGACTTCCTTGCAAAGATGCAAGCATCCCTCTACTTGGAGCAAGAGCTCCTCCTTCCTCTACATGAGGCACTAGATAATCTCTAGATGAAACAACGTTGTTTCCCTCAGCTTCCTTAACATCAATGGGAAACCCTCCAATAATGTTGCTGCAAATATGGAATTTCTCCCAAGGTGGAAGTAATTCCTGATCATCAAAGGTCAAGGAGTATCCCCTTTGCACCATGATAGTGCCATCTCCTACTCCTGCAACATCATACAATAAATGAGAGCAAATCTGCCCTTGCTCTCCAAAGAATAACCCAAGCAAAAAAAATTTTTGCTGCTTCCTCATGCTCTCATCATACAAGACATGTGATGAAGACATAGTGAATGATATGAATGTTGCATCATTACTATGCATCCATACTCTTTGTTGCTCCATGATGCCAGCATCCTGCCACATCTTCTCCATCCTCATTCCTTGGAAAGAGTGTATGCCAAGTGATGTCCAAACTCCTTCAAGAGTAACCAGTGCAACCAAGCCTCTTGCAGCCCGGTATCATAAATTTTCAAGTAGCTTACCAACTTCTTGATCACCATCCACATCCACTCAGTCAATTGTGGATGTCTCCTTCCACCCTTCATCTTGGTACTCCTCCCATGAGGGCTACCATCATCCCAAATCAGATTTCTGCATTTCATGGGATCTTTAAATGCAATCTCCCCAAGCATCAATTTGACCCTATAAGGACCCAAATAGGTGGTAGGCAAAAACCTCCCATCATGATGTGCATGGATCAGGAAATGTCCAACACAGTCATGAGAGATGTTATCTTGCCAAAGATTTCCTCCATCTTCTATCTATTCCTGTGAGAAGGGGAGAACCTCCTCAAATTGTTGAAGAATCTTGCACTCCATGATGTGTGGGAGTGCACCTCTACTGAAATCTCTCCTTGAGATCTCTTCCTCATGCATGGTCCTCCAAAACCAAAGAGGCCTTGGATCTGATGCCAGTAGAAGTCTCTCTTTGAGCTGTGGCATGCTCATTGAGAGAGTGTCATCTAGAGAGGAGAAAGAGTTTCTTATCTCCAGATGTCTACTCCTTCTTACTGCTTCCTTCATGGCTTCCTGAATGAAGCTGTCTTTTGAGTGCTCATATGAGGAATGGCTCCTCTTTTCTCCATCACTGCTCTTGTGCAGCGTAGTGCTATTCTGCTGCTCTAGGTCAATTGCATGCAATGATGTAGACCCATCCAAAGTGTTTGCTGAAATGACAAGAGATGGATTTTTAATCATGCCTTGGTGAAGTGTGGAAGTCCCTTGTAGGGCTGCAAGAGTTTCCTCCTCATAATTGTTGGCCTCCCAAATTGTTGAAGATTAAGGTTGCTCCTCCATGGTCTCAACAACGCTGGTACATGCCTCATCAACTGGAGGTGAGGGCTCCTCCCTCCTTTTTCCAAATCTTCCGATCATCCTTTGAGAAAACTCCACAAGAGTTGAAACCCTTGCATGTCTTAGATGGTTGATCCACCAAATATTTGCTTCACCTTCAAGGTGCAGCGTTGCCACTTCTACAACCTCTCTGTCCACTACAGGATGTAGTAGGAAGAAAGCCTCTAGCTTCTTCACCCAAAATTTTGCTGCACATGTGAGTGATCCATCAAATGTGGACAATAGAAATCTATTGCTTCTCATCATCCCATGGTTGTGGGGTCTTCTCTCTTCTTTCTGCTGAATAAATTTTGGTAAAGCCAAGGTCTCTTGGAAGGCTCTAGGTTTAGCTCAGTATTTAGCAAGGTATTCACTTAGAATTTCTAATCCTAAGTGTTCTTCATGCTTCTGGTCTTCTTCTTTGTGAGAGTAGGAAATGCATGGTCCTTCCTCTTCTCCTTCTTCAATCTTCTTGACCTCCTTGGAGAGGTTCTCTCTAGATCTGAAAATTGATGAGAGCAAGCTCATCTTCTTCATCATCTTGATATTTTTTGGCTGAGACTCACAGGTTGAGCCAAAGATCATGCTCTGATACCACTGTAATATCCCAAAATAGGGAATTTCTACAACAATGAGAATATCTTAAGATATTCTAAAGTTGGAGATCCAGCAATACATAAACATGCTAATGGATTAGTAGTGATACATTAATACCAATAATGCTGGAAGATTCACATAACCATTACATTAGATTGTAGCAGCAACAATGTATACAATATCTTGAGGAAATTATCTCTCAAGCTAGGCAATGCAGCCTCAATAAAACATATACATGATAAATGGAGAAATACTTCTACATGAAAGAAACCATGGCTATGATTGCGCAGTCTATGAAGTATAACTGCTGCAAACTAATGTCAATACATGAATATAGAAATGTAGAGCTAAAACAAAGACAGGGGAGAAATATCTCGACCCCTGGATACAACAATACACAATCCTTAGAAGGATTGGCTGAAATACATACAAAATGGCAATTCTGCAGAAATGCCAAAGTTGCTGGGTAGCAACTGCAAGTCAGAAAATAGAAATGGATGAAGATAGTTGATGATGCTGCAAATGATGGCTGAATCTCATCCAAAGGATCTCTCAGGTGAAATAATGATCCAATCCCTGAAGATCTCACCCTCCAAAATAGTGGAGCAAGTCCCCACTGCAATTGCACTAAGAAATAACGCAATCTAGAGAATGGACTGCATTGTTGGTGAAGGAAAGTACTTGGCATGATGCCAATGATCTGAAATAAGCTCAGGAATATCCCTCACTAACCTCCCAGAGGAATAGAAGCTCCCTCCTCTAAAAGATGAGCCAAGGAAATGGTGTTGTGGAGTTCTCCACTGCAACACCCTGCAACATGAAGTTATCCTGCTTCAGGAATAACGCTGTGACTGAAGGAGGTGGCTTTGGCCTTGAGCCAAGAAATGTGGAGAATGAAGAAAAATCCCTCAAGAGGCCTCTAAAAAAGGAGAAGGAATTCTAAACAGGAATTCCCCGGCAGCTCTGCTAACAGCAGGAGAATGCACAATGTCTGAATAGACAATGAAATCAATAATCCAATTCATGAATAACAATGGTTGCCTTGCCCTCCTTTTAAACAAGTGAAATATTTCTCCCCATGGGTCCCACTCATTAGGGTTTCCTCCACCAAATATCCTCTTCCTCATTCACACTGGGTTGTCTTCCAAAGTGATCCACTCCTCTTATGGCAGTGCTATTGAATTGGTCAAACCTGACCTTGTCTTCATGCAATTGTCCCCTTTCACACATAAGGGTGGGAAATCCATTTCTTATGTCTATCCCTTTTCACATGTGAGGGATTTTATTTAGGTTTTCAATCAGCATGGGCCTCCTTACCCATTTATTTATCTGCTAGGTGATAAAAACAAAATTTTAATATTCCATTTAGCTATGTGCTAAAATGGGAATATTACATCTCTGCAGTGTATGATCCTTCCTCTCTGTTTCTCTTTGAGTTCTTGTCTTCTTGGGCTGGAGTTTGCAAAGTTTGATTAGTATCACCTTGCTTCTTTGCCTCTATCAAGGTGTTCTCCAACCATTCAGACTGGTTGGAGAATTTCTCAATATCTGGTTTCATTTCATGTACATAAGGAGTGAGTTTGCATTTAACTCTCATTTTACTTATCACTCCAAGAGGATCATAATACCACAGAAAACTGTGACTGAACTTGAATTCCTGGAAATGTTTTTCATCCTCTAGACCTACATCTCTATTGTTACAGATAAAAGGGCCAACCTAATTTTTCAATTTGAACTGTCTTCTTCTTTGCTGCCAAGAAATTAATTGCATCTGAATTAAGAATCTGCCTTATGTATTCAATTGAAAATAACCTCATAGGGAGGTATTTGGGCAGTTTATATGGAACAAGACTTGATCCATATACTCTTATCTCAGTATGGTTTTGGTACAAGTACCAATCACCTGTCCTATACTGATCTGACAACTATAGGACCTTCTTAATCTCTTCACTAATTCTGGGCTGCCTATTGCTGTTCAGAAATTTGACCATAGGATGAATGAAGGAATCTATAAACTCCATATAGGTGGACTGTGATGAATATTTTCTGATAAGAGGAGTCCAAAATATGATTGACTGTGGGTTTCCTTCAACATCAAGCTTTTGAAGGTTTATAGCAAATTTCTCAGACTGAAAGTATAAAAACATATGGAATAAGAATGAGGAATACTTGAAAACACCTTCAGAAGGAATTTTGACCAACTGTTCATGAATATTGTCAGCAAGGTATTGGGAAAAATTTAAAATGGTAGAAGGAGGTTGACTAGGTGTGAAAGTAGACAAAGAACCTAGCATTGCAACATCAACATGTTCATTTGTGAAATATCCAAGAATAAAAGACAACATAGAGATGAAATTTCTTGTCCTTTCAGAAAATTTTGCAGAAGGGTATGGAGGATTTATGTTGGGAATTTATATAGAGGGAGGCATGAAAGTTTGAAATATTTGGAACCTCTTGGGGAAGTCCAGATCCAAGTATAACTGTGTGAGAGCCTCAATCGACAAAGGAACTTCATCTGGCATTTGATTGATTGACTCAGCAGTAATAGTAAACATAAATTCTTTTTCAGAGTTTACTATGGCTCTCTGATTAGGGAAATAATAGGATTGATAGAGTCTAATCACTTCTGGGCATTGGAAGGTTTGTGGGACAACATATTTTGGCAAATTTGACTCCCAAATAAAAACTTCATCAGCCTTATCTATGGATTTTTCTTAGCTCCAATAGTGAAGCTCAAGAAGGTTAAATTTTGTGACTGTGTCAGTAATCTTGAATTCTTTGTCAGCCAAAGGAATGTGTTATATATCTACAACAGGGGGTTCTAGAGGATTGACAGCTAGAATTTTTTGGCAGCCATTTCTTTGCTTAATATATCAATTTTATTACTCTTTTAACTTAGAAAAAATTGATTTAGGCCTGTAGGGGCACCTTAGAAATATTATAACAGGTTTCAGAAGGATTTGAGGATGAAATCAAGGTTTTATCTATGGTCTGCAAAGGTAAAAACTTGCTCAATTTATCAAACTATGTTCTGTGTAAAAAAAGGCACTTTTAGGACTTTAGAGTTTCTGCAAAAGATGTCTAGGGTCTATATGAAAGGACTGGAAAACAAGAAGGATTTCTTCAAGTGTATAGGGGCTTAAACTTCTTCAATTTATTCAATCTCTATGATTTTAAACAGTCTTAGGCCTCAGAATCTATGAAAAGATGCGTAGGGTTTGCAGAAAGAGATTTTTATGAAGTAACAGGGCTTTCTTTTGGTTTTCAAAAGGCTCCTAGATGATTTAATTAGTTTAATTACTTCTTTGGATCAAAGAACAGGTATTTTATTTGAAGAATACTTGGAAAAAACGAAGATTTGTTTCTGTAGAGGGTTTCTGAAGTAGCAGAAGGATTTCCGAGGCTTCAGAGGTCTTTAAAATGCTACAATTTGGTTCTGCGATGTCTTGTAGCAGAAGAGGTCTTGAATTCAGGTGAAAAGGCTTCAAATATGGTCGGTTCAATGATCTGGTTGCTCAGAAATAGGTCGGCAGTGCTTCTTCAGTGCAAAAATGTAACAGAAAGTGGTTAAAGAATTAGCAAAGGGCGTTTATATGAATTTTTTAAACAAACAATGTTTACATTAAATGCGTAGGTGTATATGAATGGATAGGGTGGTTTGCGCGCCGGGGGGAAAACTGATTAGTGGTTTTCACAAGCGCCAAAGGTGGTTAGTGGTAATATTTGTGGCGATGCGATCAAATAAGAATCAGCCACGTAGCGAGGAGGGATGATCCAGGTGGATATTGGTGGCCACCCGCTTATTCCACTTGGGGCCCCACCATTGTCTCTTTCAGTTTTTATCACCTTACTATTTTTAGCAGTTTTTCGGGTCCTGAACTTCTGGGGCTGTTTTGAAGCCCCAAATGGAGATAGTATGCTGAATTTATGTCCCCGAGAAGTTGAAACACCAATTTACCCAAACGGGGCCCATAGTTTTGGCACTTCATCTCCTAGGGTTAGGTTTTTTGACGTTTAGAGTTCTCCATTGTTTCTCCATAATAAATAGGCCCTCGAGCCTCATTGTAACATAGTTCAGAGGTCTATAGCCGCCACATCTCTTCTTAGAGATTCGCTACCAACACCCTAGCTAATTTATTTCCATCATGTTTGTAAGCATATTTCTGTGATTTGATATTAATGAAATGAAGCCTTATTTCCGCTGTATTTCTATGTTTATGGTTATTTTTGTATTCTATTGCGTTCCTGCATAAATCCGGATCAGTGGTATCAGAGCGGTCTGCTTTTTCTCGATCCTTCTTTGCATGTCCCCAACGAGGTCGGGGTATAAGGAGTCAGGGCTCGATCTGGTGTAACCTTTGCAAGATCAGCCTCACAAACTCCGACGTACGCCCATGGGGGATGAAAAGAAGAATGAGGGAGCAGAAGATCCTATCAAAATATTTCTCGAGGAGGCCCTTGAAAAATAAAGGAACGCGATGATGGATAAATTTGCCCAGATCCTTCAACGACTTCCCATCAACGGCGCATCTGCATCCAGCAGCCACTCTGGAGGCGCGACTCCCTTTAAGGTACAAGTAAACTTTGACATTCCCATATTTGAGGGTCAAATAGATGCAGATGTCGTAGATAGATTGTTGAATCTATTAGAAGGATATTTCTCGGTTCATGAATTTTCCGACCGAGAGAAGATTATTTTTGCACTCCTCAAAGCTACCCCCCATGTCAAGGACTGTTGGGAAACCTACTATGAGAAAACGAACGAGACAGAACCCTCTTTGTTCTCATTCGTACCCACTTGGAATTATTTCCAAGATGCCATCAAGGAACAATACTATCCTGTGGGGATCTATGAGGACAAGTACATACAATGGACCACGCTGTGGAAACAAAGGGATCAAGATGTGCATGAGCTAACAAATATGTTCCATACCCTGTGCACAAAGTTGGGTATCAAAGATTTAAAGAAACATTTGGTGCTAAAGTATCACGGTTTTCTGCACAGATACATTTAGGAGGAAATGGTGTTCCTCGACATCTCCTCACTTGGTATGGCATACCGGTATGCTGCCAAGATTGAGCAGAAATTCAAACAGAAGAAGCGAGACTTTGGATCTGCAAATCAAAAGCAAGGGAAAGGTGCCCCCAAACTGCAGAACAAAGGACAAAGCCAAGGCATGGCGGCCCAAGGAAACCTGCCAAAGACACAAGCAAAGAACAAAACTACAAAGCCAAACAAGGACACGAGAAAGTGGTGTGAGTTCCAAGAGCTCCACTCACAACACAAGTGAGTGTCGGGCCAAGTAGTCGCTGGTGGCTAAGATGAGGGCTTCTGAATCAGATGCATGCTCCGACTCTGAATCAAAACCTGACAAGGTGAGTGACAAAGCGAAGTAGATTATTGATGTGGATTCCAACGCCACTATTACCACTACAAAGATCCAGAAGGAGGAACCAGAATATCCAGAGGAGGCAGAGCGTCTCTTCCACTCCCATATGTGGGTAAAGGGTACCCTGCTATGGTTCATTGTTGACAATGGGAGCCAAAAGAACCTCATTTTAGTAGATGTCGTGAAGCGGTTGGGCTTGCCGACCACAGCACACCCACAACCATACACCATCGGGTGGCTTCACCAAGGACGAGATCTCCATGTCAGCCAGTAGTGTCGCTTTCCCTATAGCATCAAGACCTTCATTGTGTGACATTGCTCCTATTGATGTTTCAGATGTATTATTAGGCCAACCATACTTGTGGAAGCGACATGATGTGTATAAGTCCTGGCCTTGCGCTGTTATTGTTACTTTGAGAAATAAATTATACAGGATACCAGAGGTACCACCGCCTCCCACTATCTCTTTAGTTACTGCAAAACAATGTAGTAAGCTCATTTACCAAACAAGGAAATTTTTTTTCCTGATGATCCGCCCCCAGGGCAAGAAGAAGACTGTGGCCATGACCTCCAAACATGGCTCCTCTGCACGACAACAAAAAATGGACAAGGTTGTGGAGGAGTACGGGGACATCTTCAACTCACCCACAGGGGTACCTCTACACTGTCAGGTCAAGCACCCCATTGACCTGACCCCAAGTGCGCCGCTACCCAATGGACCGATCTATAGGCACTCTGTTCTGGAGAATGATGAAATCAAGAGGTAGATTCAAGAGCTGCTATAGAAAGGTCGCATCTGGCCAAGTTCATCGCCCTGTGGGAGCCCAATCGTGTTGGTACAGAAGAAGGATGGGACTTGGAGACTCTGTATTGATTATTAGGAAATGAACAAGATCACTGTCCGGAATAGGTACCCGATCCCATGGATTGATGACCTTTTGGACCAACTCAAAAAGGAAAAATATTTCAGCAAGATCGACTTGAAGTCTGGGTATCACTAGGTACCAATCGAACCCTCTGATGTGTGGAAGACTGCCTTCAAAGCCAAGGAGGGCCTTTTCGAATGGCTCGTCATGCCTTTCGGATTGACAAATTCTCCTGCAACCTTCATGAGGTTGATGGATGACATCTTGCGTCCATTCACCAACTCATTTGTAGTGGTATACTTGGATGACATTCTGATCTTCAGCCAGACTTGGGAAGAGCACCTCCACCACATCCGAGAAGTCCTCCAAACACTGCGGCAACACAAGTTGTGTGCCAATTTGGAGAAGTGCACTTTTGTCATGACCCAGGTTCAATATCTAGGGTACATTATTGATAAAATGGGGGTGCATGTGGATCCAGCCAAGATTCAAGTCATTTGGGATTGGCTAGCCCCAACCACCCTAACAGAGCTTCGCAACTTTCTGGGTCTTGCTAATTTCTACAGCAGGTTTGTGTTGGGATTCTCTCATATCACTTGGTCCTTGAGCCAAGTCACCAAGGGAGGAGCGAAAGAAAAATTCTGTTGGTCGGAATCTCAACAAAAGGCGTTCGTAGAATTGAAACATCACCTCTCTTATGCCCCAGTGCTCATATTACCATACTTGCAAAAACCGTTTGAGATCGAGACATATTCCTCTGACTATGCTATTGGAGTAGTTCTTATGCAACAGGGGCATCTAGTGGCATATCACAGTGAGACATTGTTCGACACAGTTTGAAATTATCCCACTTAAGACAGAAATGTATTCCATTGTGCAAGCCTGTCGACAATGGAAGCATTACATTTTGGGGAAGGAGACAATCATCCACAGAGACCACTGACCCCTGCAGTTCATATTGACACAAGGGAAGTTGCAGAATGATCACCATCAAAATTGGTCCACATATCTGCAACAATTTCATTTGAACATCAAGTACAAGAAGGGTAGCACCAATAATGTTGCAGACTGCCTCAGCCGACCATCGATCGTGGCCATAACCACCATTCTCAAGTCTTGTGGGCATGAGACTTATGATTGGTTTCTTCTCTACAAGAGCGATCCAGAATTCAGCTACACATACAAGCCACTCTTGGGGGGTATGCAAGTTCCAAATTTTCACCTCCAAGATGCACTATTATGTCACCTGGGACACCTTTGTGTTCCTTCAAGCGCGCGTTCCAAGATGATATGGGAAGCGCACTACAGTCGAGTCGCTGGGCATTTTGGGGTCAAGAAAACAGTGGCAGTATTGCAGATGTATTTCTATTGGCCGAACCTTCGACAAGATGTCGAGAAGTACATCAGATCCTGCATTACTTGCACCATTAACAAATCGACCATCAAGAAGCAAGGGCTCTATACTCTGCTACCTACCCCTAGTCGACCTTGGGAATCCATCTCCATGGATTACATGTCAGGCCTTCCTTCTACTAAGCATGGAAACGACTGTGTTTTCATGGTCATCGACAGATTCTCAAATATGGCCATTATGGCAGCCTGCAAGAATAATATCACAGCAAAAGCCACTACTAAACTCTTCTTTGAACGAGTGTGGGTGCACTTTGGGATCCCACAATCTATCATATCGGATCGCAAAAATAGTTTCCTCAGCACATTTTGGTCCAACCTCTGGTCAATGCTGGACACCAATCACCAAGTCCACAGCTTTCCATCCCCAAACTGATGGCCAGATAGAGGTCGTCAACAGGATGATTGTACACATTCTGCGCATGTACAATTCAAAGCATCCACGCACATGGGATGAGAGCCTTCCCTGTGTACAACACAGTTATAACCAGGCTCTCCACAACTCAACCACCACAGCCCCTTTAAGGTGGGCTTGGGATTCTAGCCACTATGTCCCATTGACGTAGCCATGCCATTG
Source organism: Pinus albicaulis (assembly GCA_034641835.2). Lineage (NCBI taxonomy): Eukaryota > Viridiplantae > Streptophyta > Pinopsida > Pinales > Pinaceae > Pinus > Pinus albicaulis. Next base: position 185,073,223 of record CM076571.1, on the reverse strand, counting down.
GTAGCTACTCAGGCCGATTCGGCTCATGTCCAGTCTGAAGCTGACAAAGAAAATAACTTCATCGAGTGCATTCAGCAAATCCACCAACAGGTTCATGAAATATTGGATAGAGCCCATGCTAAGTAAAAGCAACGACATGATCAACATTGAGTGCCACACAACTTCCAGGTGGGTGAAAAAGTGTGGCTACATTTGCAGAAGGAGTGCCTCACTGGACCCCACCACAAGATTCACCTGCTTTGATATGGGTCATACACCATCACGAAGGTTGTAGGGAACAATGCCTTCGAGCTTAGTATTCCACCATTCCTTGGTCTACACCCAGTATTCAATGTAGACCGCCTTCATCCCTACTTCCCACCTCGATTGGACACCTCTGACATTGCAGAAGAACTCACACCAAAAGAGTTAAACCCAGACTGCATGGAACAGGCCACCATAGACTGTATCATGGACATGCAAATCAAGAACACTTGCCGACAGAAGATCCAACTGTATCAGGTTGTCAAAGTTGGCCAACTCCTGCACCAAGGCAAGTGGTTCACCAGGGACCAAGTTCAACAGAAGTTTCCTCATCTCATGGATGAACTCAATGCAATGGGCACCATTGCTTCCTATGGGGGGAGGAATGATCCAGGTGGATATTGGTGGCAACTCACCTATTCCACTTGGGGCCCCACCATTGTCTCTTTCAGTTTTTTTTTCACAACTTACTATTTTTAGCAATTTTTTGGGTCCTGAACTTCCGGGGCCATTTTGAAGCCCCAAACGGAGATAGTATGCCGAAGTTACGTCCCCAGGAAGTTGAAACACAAATTTACCCAAATGGGGCCCATAGTTTTGGCGCTTCATCTCCTAGGGTTAGGTTTTTTTACATTTAGAGTTATCCATTGTTTCTCCATAATAAATAGGCCCTTGAGCCTCATTTTAACATAGTTCAGAGGTCTGTAGCCACCACATCTCTTATCAAAGATTCGCTACCATCACCCTAGCTATTTTATTTCCATCATTTTTCTAAGCATATTTCTGTGATTTGATATTAATGAAATGAAGCCTTATTTCCGCTGTATTTCTATGTTTATGGTTATTTCTGTATTCTGTTGCATTCCTGCATAAATCCGGATCAAGGGATACTCTGAAAACCGCGCATTTCGCATGGTTGAGGTATAGTTAAAAATTAGGCAATGAAATGTGCGATAGGAGATAGTGGCTTTCAGATCTGGCAGGTGAAGATCTGACGGGTGGGACAATGCGACAAAGTATTGGGGTTTCAAAAGGAGTGGGGCCCAGTACATTCTATGAGGTTGGTTAGATATATTAAATGGTCAGGTTTTATATGATATAACCAATAAGGTTAAGGTAAGTGGAACATATGTGTAGGTGGGGTTTAATAAGTGGGTCCGGGATTATCTAACATGTGGGGAATTAAACCATTGGTTTATATATAAAAATATGGGTTGGGATGTATATATAAATGAATTAATATAATATTGGTTTAAAAGGTACAACGTGATTTAATATATTATGTTAAATGTTAATAACGTACATGTGAATAAGTGCGGGATTTTAAATACACTAAGTATAGTGTTAAAATTGATATCGGGAACATATATTTTCACAGTGGGGCCTAATTTAAAATTTCAGCATTTATACTTAGGATAAAGTATTTTTTATGGGTTTTATGAATAAAAGGAAATTAATGGAGGGCTTTTTAATTTTCCAAGGATAAATGTATTTTAACTTAGGAAAAGGGACTTTTTGTAAGGGGGGAAAGGAGAAAAGGGTAAAATGAAGGGGGAAAAGGTATTTTTACAAGGGAAATGATTTTGAAGGAAAATTAGTAAATGAAACTACCAATTATCTGTTATCCATGCCTGTGAAAACTACTTCTGCCTACCCATATGCTACCCTAACATTTTTACTTCATTTTCATGGGTGCATTTGAGCTTGCAGACCCTTATTCATTTTTCTTTTAAACATAAAATTAACTAATTCTATCCTTATTTCTTCCAAGAGCTTAGATTAAACTATTGAGCTCCTTATTATTCTCTACCTAACTACTGATCTACCAATATTAAACCGTTTGGCTAGATCTTTATTCTCTATCTATTAACATGAAATTTAAAGCATGAAAAAGTCAAGATTAAGCTATTTGACTTATCATGGATTATGGAAGTTTAAACAAGTTGCACATAATATTTATTTTGCAGTAAAAGTAAATAGTAATGGCATTTGAATTTGCATCACTTTCATGTTTTATTTTTATCTCTTTTTGTTTGGGGTTCATTTTCTATTTTCTTTTTGATATTTTTTCTTTTGAGTCCTTTGATTTTTCTTTTAGGACTTTTACCCTCTTTAAATTTTTTTAATTTTCTAATATGGGAAAATAATTTGTAGAAATAAAAGTATGTACAAATTACAAGACTAATAAAATTCAATTCAAAATTATGAATCCTTTTATTATAGGACCCTAACATGTGGATGATATAATATTTGGTAGCAATGATGATTGACTAAGTAAGAAGTTTTCTACAAAGATGCAAAGCGAGTTCGAGATGTCTTTACTTGGTGAGCTGACATACTTCTTAGGGCTTCAAATATCTCAGCAAGAGAAAGGAATATTTATATGTCAAGCCAAGTACATCAAGGAAATTCTCAAGAAATTCAAAATGGAAGATTGCAAACCCGTCCTTTCTCCGATGGTAACATGTTCCAAATTGAGCATAGACGACTCATCTAAGGATGTGGATAATAGGTTGTATAGATCTATGATTGGTAGTCTTCTATATGTAAGAGCCTCCTAGCCAGATGTTATGCAAGCAGTTGGACAAGTAGTAAGATTCCAAGAAGCACCAAAAGAATCACATATTATTGCCGTCAAAATAATTCTTCGATATCTAAAGGGCACAAAAGAACATGGCTTTTGGTATCCCAAGGGTAAAAATCTCATTATTCAAGCCTTTACAGATACAGAATTGGCAGGAAGAGTTGATGATCGTAAGAGTACTAGTGGATCAAAATTCTATCTAGGTGGTTATCTTGTATCATGGTTTAGCAAAAAGAAAACCTCAATATCGTTATCTACAGTGGAAGAAGAATACATTGCAGCGACAAGATGTTGTACTCAAGTGCTTTAGATGAAACAAAATTTGCAAGATATTTAAGTACAATTCAGTGAGCCTATTCCCATATTCTATGACAACATAGTGCCATCATCATCTCCAATAATCCTGTCATGAATTCAAAAAAAAATCACATTTCGATCAAATATCATTTTGTTAGAGAAAAATTCGCTGCAAAGAATATCAAACTTGAGTATGTTGGTACAAAAGAACAAATCGTTGATATCTTCACTAAACCTTTACCTCAGTGAAGCATTTGAATATATTCACCAGAAGCTTGGGATTCTCGCAATTTCTCATTAGATTTTCCTTATTCATAATATAAAGGGGGAGTGGAAGAGTGTACAGGTCCGCAGGATGGTTATGTGTCAGGGGGAGTTACCCTTTTCCATTGATTTCAAAGGGGGAGAAAATGTTGTAGGAAGAGGTTTCATGATCGCAGGGGGATTACTTGTGTTGCCATCAATGCCAAAGGGGGAGATTTTTTATCAGTGATTGTCATTTATGTCAACCCAAACAGCACCAGGGGCTACCCCAATCTTGCATGAGAATTTTAACCTACAAAATTACTAGATTCTGGGTCAATAATATTTTTTATGGTTTCTACTTGTTGAGATGTTTTCGTTGATATATGGCACGCCATTTAATTCTTCACGGTTTGAGAGATATTCATCTTTGAAGTTTGTAACCATAGTTAGTGGGCTAAAACCCCATGGGGTTGTGGCATGGGTCGTTGAAAAGTCAATAATTGATCATTTTTAAGCTCCTAAAATCACTCCCATGTTTACTTGTTGAAATCCCTCTCAACCTAATCATTTATATAAATTGTGATCCTCATCTCCTCCTCTTGTAGGGATTTCACTACCTGAAACAACTTATCATGGAATTTGCACTGTAACATTTTTTCTACGAAGGTTCTGTTATCATCCAAAAAAAATTCAAACATAATTGTGTCAAGTTTTTTTATGATCATGGGTCAAAATAGGGTCTTAGGAGTCATTTCTTGAATTTTACCAAGTCAAACATAATAGTGTCAAGTCATTCATCATTTCATCATTCATTTCATTTCCCTAAGTTTTTTCATCAAAAATTTCCAATTAGCCAAGAAAATTTAATTTCATAGTGCCACTCGTTGAAGAAAGTCACTTTGCGCTACGAAAGCGCTGATAGTTTTGTAGCGCAAACAACAAAACTCTGTTTTTTTTTTTTCTGACTTTGAGAAGTCAACTGAAAAGGTGGTTTCTGAGCAACTGAAAATGAATTTTGGACATATGAAAAAGGTTTTTATTCATAACAGAACTAGATATAAAAACCTCTCTCGGTTTCTTCAAATGAATTAGGAGATGGTAGAAATTGATAAATTAAAATGCGCTACGAAACTATTGTTACGAAACTGTTATGTACATAACTGTTTAGCAGTCAACTTCAAGTTCCGTTTCTGGCCAAATGAAAAAGTTTTTTGGAATTATGAAAGAGGTTTGTCTTCATCACAGCCCCAGCTACAAAATATCTCTCAATTTTTACACAGGTGTTATCAGTTAAGAGATACAAGGATTTCATTGAAGCCCTATTTTTCAGAAACAAAGTTTTCCTGTTTTACACATGTTTTTCAAATGCAGTTTTTGGACAGCAGGAGATGTGTTTCAAAAAACCAAGAGAGGTTTTTATTAAAGAAATAATGTCCTACAAAAATTTCTTTTAGTTTCTCAAAATACATCGTGGAGTAGGAGATATAGGCTCTGTCCCAAGACCTATTTTTCAGGAAAAAATAGGAAAAACCAATAGGCCAACCTATTGCAAATGAAGAAGAAATGCCTCAAAAAAGCTAAAATGAAGTTAGTATATGGTTGCTGTGGTTTTTAGATGATGCAATAAGTAATATTTTGAGTTTTGGGGCATTAATACTTTTCACTTGGAAATTTTTTTGACAAAACTGCATACTCAGCAATTTTGTAGCACATCTAGTGTAAAAAAGCAGAAAAGCGCTATGAAACTACTGTAGCTGCCTTTTCTACTTATTTTGATCATTTTTCAAGGGGTTAAAGGATGAGTTAAGAGCTATAATTGTTATATAATATGTATTGAATGATGATTAAAATTTTTCATAAGGAAAGAACCAATTTTTTGAAGAAAAAAGGTTGAAATGGCAGCACTACAAAGGGCACTACGAAACTACTATGTTTTCGTAGTGCCATAAATTACAGCCTTTTGAACAAGTTTTGCAGTGGTTTTTGGATAGTTGGAGGCTAGGGATGAGTGATGAGACATGTTAAGATAATCTCCAACAGCCAAGGACCACGAAATAAATTTTAAATGATGGTCAGAATGTTCAAAGAAGGAAAAGAATCTTACGCCTAAAAAACGGGGTTTGGTTTCCTGCTTTTATGGAGGTCAACAAAGTGGTCATGAAGAAATGAAGCCCATCATCCAAATTAGACCATGTGATGATACAATTGGAAAATTATGTAATTTCAAATATATAAATTTGTTAGGATAATGTTGTTAAAGATAGTAATGAAGGGTTTGAGTCCTAGTTGAAATAGGACTGTCAAGTAGGATAGGTGTCTGTTTGTCATAAATTTGATGTTTTATGGTTATGAAAGGTGTCAAGAGTTATAATTTCGATGTATCTAGCCTAATATGAGATCATATCATGTTGTAAATGGTCTATTCAATTCCATTGGGTCGAATTAGCAAAGGGTTGGACATTTTTGGCAAAACTGGTGCTTATTGTAAAAAGAATGTTTCAGCTAATACAGAGAGCTTCTACTTGACCAAATTGAGATTGAGAAGGGGTTTTTAGTGTTTTCATGTTCTATCAGTGTTTATTATATATTTAATTTGAAATGGTGTTCACCTATATTACTCAGAACTCATCTTTAGATGCTCTGACTTCCTTTATAGGTGAACTGACTGTGTTTTTACATGTTCATGTGTGTGTGACATATGACTAAAAAATCTAATATGCCTCAACTTCCATGTCAATTAGATTCATTGATTTACTAAATTGTTTTGACTCCATAAGCCAAATGTATACATGTTGATATTATTTTCAATCTACAAGGTTGGAAAATGTTATCTGAGCAGACTACTTTTGTAAAGCTTTGGATTGACTGATATATATAGTAACAATATAACTTTTCTTCACCTATGATTATTAGTGTATTTCAATGAGTTTTATGTCCTATCTTTGAAATTTTTTTCTTCCATAGCCTTGATGTCTCATTACTCAGAATTCATGTACTACATGCTCTGACTTCCTTTGAACTTCAAGTTATTGGGAGTTTCCTGAATGTGTTACTCTTTCATTGAAATATATACAAGCCTCAGCTTCCACAAGGATAACCATTGTTATCTTTATCCCTATCACTGACTCCATAGCCCAATGGTAGCAAGCCTCCATCTTTTCAACCTGTAAACATACAAATTCAAGACACAAAAAATAGAGTTATCCATCTATCTACAGATTTATTCAATATCATTAACCCTTGAGAGAGCCCTCTTAGATTGAGGAGGCTAAGCCTTAGTCACAACATTGGTTTGAAATAGTTACATTGAATTTTTCTGATGAGCAGCCAATTAGGTACGATTTTGGTGATAACAGGTTCAGAAGCTGAAATTTTTATGAGGAGAAGCCAAAATCCTGCGAAAGCTCCTGTAACAATTTCAGATCAAGGTGAGTAATATTTTCGGAGATATGATCTATGGAAGTCAGTGTTTTTGCAGGCTCCTGAAATTCATCTCAAAGAAGTGACCTTGGGAAGATTTTCATAACCCTCTCTCTGAGCATCGGATTGGAATTCTGTAAAAAGTGGTGGATATTTCACGGACTGTAGTTTTTTATGTATCAATTTCAAAGCCTAATGAAGAAAAAATGACACATGGCATGTTGTAAAAGTCCACTCTACTAAGATAGTCCATAATTAGGTCATTGTGAGAGATTGGACATACATTTGCGTTGAAGAATCCAAATTGGGTCAAACCTATAGCATTGGAAAGAAGACTCAGAGGATGAATACAGGACCGAAAATCACATATTGGGGATCTGAAATAACGGAGATACAAAAGATTCGATATCGAGCTCCCAGAAGGCAAGAAAAAGCTATACCATGTGTTGTCAAGGGCTGCAAAGGACCAGACTTTCTAGGGAAGCAAAGCAAAGCAAGGTGCAGTAGAAGTAAGCTCCAGGTAAGTATATTCTATATATGCATGTTCATATCTTAATTGCATTATGTTCTTTGTATTCTAATGCCTTTTTTTTGTTTAGCACTGACATATGCTCTGCAATATGAGGTAAGTTTTGAAATTACCATGTCATGGGTATTTCCTTGAAGGCTTTTTGCAAGTATTATATATTCATCAAGTTAAGAATCAATGCATGATATCATGTTCTGAAGAGTGATAAAGGGTAACATGAAAAGAGAAGCAATTTATGTGCAGAATAGTAGCAAGAAGTTCACCACATGAAGTCTTCACGAGGGCAGCACTGCATACAGTCATTGTAAAGGTATCATTGTATTGATTCATTGTAAAAGCATCATTGTAAAAATTGTACAAGTGTCTATCTGCCAAGAGTTGAAGAGGCAGTGTCGGGAGGTCTAGGATCATCATTAGGTGGTTGCGTCATATTTGGGGTTATGGTCTAGTGTGTCTTCTTCTTCTACATCATTCTATATCATTATAAAGTGGACCATTTTCCCTAGTAGGGGAGTCCATTCTTCTTTTATTCTTCGATAGGGTGGTAGGGTGGTGCTAGGTTGGTGCATGAAGTCACCAACAAGTTCAAGCCTGTGAAAAATTTAGGGTGGTAGGGTGGTGCTAGGGTGAGTTTGATCTAGGTGGATATCAGTGGCCACCCACCTATTCCATTTGGACACGCACCATCAATTCTTGTAGCTTTTCACATTCAGCACAACTTACTATTTTTATCAGGTTTTCGGGTCCTCCACTCCCGGAGCTGTTTTGGGGCCTTAATGATACAGGTGGATATCGGTGGCCACCCACCTATTCCATTTGAACCCCCACCATCAGTTCTTTCAGTTTTTAAGTTGCATCACAACTTACTATTTTAGTAGTTTCTTGAGTCCTGAACTTCCAGAGTCGTTTTGAGGCCCTAAACGACGTTTTTTGGGAAAACCGAGAGCAACATGGGTCCAACATGGCACCATGGACCCATTTTGATCACACCAAAATTTTTAGTCCTCGGAAAAATCTTTCTAACGAGCTATTGAGAGTGTCAAATGGAGATCGGATGCCAAAGTTACGTCCCCGGGAAGTTGAAACACCAATTTACCCAAACGGGGCCCATAGTTTTAGCGCTTCATCTCCTAGGGTTAGGTTTTGGAAGTTTAGACTTCTCCATTATTTCTCAATAATAAATAGGCCCTCAAGCCTCATTGTAACATAGTTTAGAGGTATGTAGCAACCACATCTCTTCTTAGAGGTTCACTACCAGCACCCTAGCTATTTTATTTCCATTATGTCTGTAAGCATATTTATGTTATTTGATATTAATGAAATGACGCATTATTTCTGGTGCATCTCTATGTTTATGGTTATTTCTATATTCTGTTGCGTTCTTGCATAAATCTGAATCAGTGGTATCAAAGCGGTCTGCTCTTTCTTTGTTTTTCTTTGCATGTCCCCAACGCGGTCAGGGTATAAGGAGTTAGGGCTCGATCTAGTTGAACCCTTGCAAGATAAACCTCGCAAACCCCGACGAACTCCCATGGAGGAAGAAAAGAAAGACGAGGGAGCAGGAGATCCTATCAAAATATTGCTCGAGGAAGCCCTTGAGAAACAATGGAACGCGATGATGGATAAATTTGCTCAGATCCTTCAACGACTGCCCACCTACGGCGCATCTGCATTTAACAGCCACTCTGGAGGCGCCACTCCCTTCAAGGTAATGGTAAACTTTGATATTCCTGTATTTGAAGGAAAAATAGATGCAAACTTTGTAGATAGATGGTTGAATTTTCTGGAAGGGTATTTCTCGGTCCATGATTTCTTTGACCGAGAAAAGATTATTTTTGCACTCCTAAAAGCTACCCCCCATGTCAAAGATTGGTGGGAAACTTATCATGAGCAAGAGGACGAAGGGTAACCCTCTCTGTTCTTGGCCACACCCACTTGGAATTCGTTCCGAGATGGCATCAAGGAAAAATATTATCCCGTTGGGAGCTATGAGGAAAAATACATCCAATGGACCATGTTGCGGCAACAAAGGGATCAAGATGTGCACGAACTGACGAATCTGTTCCATACCCTGCGCACAAATTTGGGTATTAAAGATTCAGAGAAAAATTTGGTGCTCAAGTACCACGGTTGTGTACACAAACACATTCAGGAGGAAATGGAGTTCCTCAACATTACATCGCTTGGCACGACATATCGCTATGCCACCAAGATCAAGCAGAAATTTAAGCAGAAGAAGTGAGACTTTGGATCTGCGAATCCGAAAGGTGTTCCCAGACCAAAGAAAAAGGGGAAAGGCCAAAGCGGTGCCACTCAGAACAACACTAAAGGCACCCGAATCAGATGCATTTTCTGATCCTGAGTCAGAACCAGACAAAGGAAATGAAAAATGGAAGCAGATCATTGATGCGGATCCCAGTGCCATTTTTGCCACCACCAAGATCTAGAGGGAGGATCCAAAGGAGGGGGAGTGCCTCTTCCATTCATAGATGTGGGTGAAGGGTTCTCTGCTGCAATTTATTGTAGATAGTGGAAGCCAAAAGAACCTCATTTCAGCAGAGGTTGTGAAGCGCCTTGGTCTACTGACCATAGCACACACGCAGCCATATACCATCGGGTGGCTCCACCCAGGGAAATATCTCTGCATCTGCCAGCAGTGCCGCCTTCCGTACAGTATCAAGCCATTCACGGATGAGGTATTGTGTGATATTGATCCTCTTGATGTAGCTGATGTATTATTGGGCCAACCATACTTATGGAGGCGACATGATGTGTATGAGTCTAAGCCTCATGTTGTTCTTATTACTTTGGGAAATAGCTTGTACATGATACCATAGGTAGTACCACCTCCTGTCATCTCTTTGACTACTGCAAAACAATGCAGTAAGATTATTTCTAAAACCAGGAAATTTATTTTCCTTACAACTCGCTCACAGGGAAAGAATAATATTGTGGTTACAACCTCAAAACAGGGCTCCCTTTCACGACTGCAACAAATGGACAAAGTCATGAAGGAATACAAGGAAATTTTCTCCTCACTCACAGAGGTTCCTCTACACTGTCAAGACAAGCACTCAATTGATCGGAACCTTGACACACCGTTGCCTGATGTTTCCATAACTCATGCGACTACAAAGACATAATCCACACATGTACTATCTGAGGTTGATAAAGAAACCAAATTTACTAATTGCATCCAGCATGTCCGCCCGTAGGTCCATGACATCTTCGACAATAGAATGTGCCTCATCTCATGGAGGATCTCAATGCAATGGGGACCATTGCTTCTTAAGGAGGGAGGAATGATCCAGGTGGATATCAGTGGCCACCCACCTATTCAATTTGGACCCGCACAATCAATTCTTGTAGTTTTTCACATTCAGCACAACTTACTATTTTCAGCAGGTTTTTGGGTCCTCCACTCCCAGAGTCGTTTTGTGGCCTTAATGATCCAGGTGGATATTGGTGGCCACCCACCTATTCCATTTGAACCCCCACCATTAGTTCTTTCAGTTTTTAAGTTGTAGCACAACTTACTATTTTTAGCAATTTTTCAGGTCATGAACTTCCAGAGTCGTTTTGAGGCCCTCAACAACATTTTTTGGGAAACTCAGGAGCAACATGGGTCTTTCTCACACTGAAAGTTATAGACATCAGATAGATCTTCCTAACGAGCTATTGAGCATGTCAAACGGAGATCGAATGCCAAAGTTACGTCCTCGGGAAGTTTAAACACCAATTTACCCAAACGGGGCCCATAGTTTTGTAACTTCATCTCCTAGGGTTAGTTTTTTGGATGTTTAGAGTTATCCATTGCTTCTCAATAATAAATAGGCCCTAAAGCCTCATTGTAACATATTTCAGAGGTCTGTAGTTGCCACATATCTTCTCAGAGATTCGCTACCAGCACCCTGGATATTTTATTTCCATTATGTCTGTAAGCATATTTCTGTTATTTGATATTAATGAAATGATGCATTATTTCCACTGCATCTCTATGTTTATGGTTATTTATGTATTCTGTTGTGTTCTTGCATAAATCTGGATAAGAGTTGTAGCTCATTGGGTGTTGGGTCATCCGTTCAGTCGACTACTGAATAATCTCGGGCGTTGGAGCGTCCATCGAGTGGGAACTGGAGAAGAATGCTTTTATAGATTCTAGGAAGTTGGAGCTTTATTTTCAATTGGAGTTGAATATTAAAGAATTATTAGAAAATAATTCAGGTGGTTTTTGTTTGGGAGAGGGTTTCCACCTTAAAAATTGTGTGCATTTGTGTCCCTTTTGTTTACTGCTATCATTATACAAACACTGATAATAATTGAAGATTAACTAATGCTCTGAAAGATTAATAATAATACTAATTGAAAGGAATACTGATTCACCCCCCCTCTCAGTATTAACAACACATAGGTCTTGAACCAATCCCTTTGTTACTCTGCCATTTATTTAACTCCCGTTATAGTTTGATGGTGTGTTCGTTTCATTTGAATGTTTGTTTCAACATTTGTTGCTAGAGAAAAGTTTTCACAAGTTCTCTTCTTTTCTGAATAAGAGTGGCAGTGTGATAGAGTGGTTTTATTCTACATTGTGTGTTTATTTATTGAGAGTGTGAACAATGTTTGAGATTGTAACAACCAGAGTGTTGAATTGCTGAGAGTGTGATTACAATGATTGAGTTTGAGATTCATTAGCACTATTCATCATTTACCCTTGCATATAATTTACATAATAGCCATGCAATAACAAAACCTACCCAGATTGACAATTATTGTGAAGTGTTGGAACTATTCCTATGAATTAAAAGGACAATGGTTCTTCCCAACAACAAGCTGAAGAAAAACATATGCACAACTTTCACATAATGCAAGTTGAAGAAAAACTTAGAATGTTGTATGAAATCCGAAGAAAAATTATTTAAGGGTCAAAGTAAACATCTAATAATTCAAAAGTGTGTAAAAATAATTAAATAAATAGTTTACATTTTGAATTAATCACATTGGCCAATAAATGAAGTCTGGGCATGCATTTTAGTGAAGCAAGGAAATTTTGGCTTGTTTCACAAAAATGTAACCCAACATTCATTTCAAGGAAAAATTGAATGATTAAACTTGGAGATTACGTTTTTAATCATAATTAGCATTAATTTTTTACATAGAAATTTTTTTGATGTAAGAATATGCTGAATTGGATCAATTTTCTAGGGTTAATTTCAAGGTTTGTGTGCCTCAAATAAAAGGACACCAAGACTTGTACTTAATTGACTGTGTGATAATGATCATTCCAACCTAAATATAATACCATTTTATGCAACATAACATAGTTGTTTTCATAAAGGAAATGTTATACATTGAAATCCAATTATGTTGGAATAGCAATTGATCATATCTCGCAATGACCACAACTGGAAAAAATATGCACTCCCAAGACAAACTAACTACACTCCTGGTAATGAAATTTGAAATGGGACATGATTGAACAATTCTTAACCTTAGGATATAATCTTGCATCATGTCTGACAAATATCCTACATAACTATGTTTCCCACTTATACACAACTTTCACATTAGGTAAGTCAAAGAAAAACTTAGAATGTTGTATGAAATCTGAAGTATAAATATTTAAGCTCAAAGTAAATATATAACAATGCAAAAGTGTGTAAAATGATTAATACATAATCTACAATTTTAATCAATTAGATTGGCCAATAAATGAAGCATGGATGTGTATTTTAGTGAAGCAAGGAAATTTTGGCCCACTTCACGAAAATGCACGCCCAACATTCATTTCAAGGAAAATTGAATGATTCAAGTTGGAGAGTCGTTTTTTAATTGTAATTAACATTAATTTTTCACATGTAAATTTCTGTTTTGCAATAATATGACAAATTGGATTGATTTTGTAGGGTTAAAGTCAAGATTTGTGTGCCTCAAATAAATGCACTCCAAGACCTGTACTTAATTGAATGTGCAATAAATATTATTCCAACCAAAATATAAATCCATTTTATGCAACATAGTATAGTAGTTTTCATAAAGGAAATGTTGTACACTAAAACCCCTATCTATCGAAATAACATTTGATCTTATCTGCCAATGATCACAATCAAAACAAATATGCGCTTCAAATCTAAACGAATTACACTCTTGGTAATGAAATTTGAAATGGGACATGATTGGACAATTCCTAACCTTAGGATATAACCTTGTATCATGTCTAACAAATATCCTACATAACTATGTTTCTCACTTATACAAGCAAACTTAGAATGTTGTGTGAAATTCGAATTATAAATGTTTAAGCTCAAAGCAAAGATATAACAATGCAAAAGTGTTTAAAATCATTAAATAAGAAATATATAATTTTAATCAATCAGATTGGCCAATAAACTAAGTATGGGTGTGCATTTTAGTGAAGTAAGGCAATTTTGGTCAGATTCACAAAAATGTACACACGACCTTGATTGCAAGGCCAAGTTGAATGTTTCAACTTGGAGAGTAATTTTTTACTCATAGGCAACATTAATACAATTAAACATTTTAAATGTTTCATATATATGTTTGTGTTTTTCAAAAATACTCCAAATTGTATGGATTTCAAAGGGTAAAATACATGGTTTCTGTGCATAAATGCACAACAAGAATATTTGGGAACAAGGTGACGAACTAATAAAAATCAAAATTGAATTTTAATAGTTGAAACTTGTAGTTTCTTGGTTGGAACACTATACGTAAATTTTGGATGGCCTTTATTTTAGGAGTAATTAGGCTTAGATTTTGCCAAGGGGTGGTAAAGAGATAACACCTAGGGTTTGTAGGGTCTATTTTAGCGTTTTTCGATATTGTACGTTTTTTTAAGGTTTTAAGTTTACGATTAGGTCAAGTGGCCTAGCTAGGGTTTAAAGATAAATAGCTAAGGAGAATGGAGACAATATAATTTCCAAAAAAATGGTGGAAATTAGTTATGCACCTTATTCTCATGAAATTAGACAAAAAATTGAGAAAATGGAAAAATCAAGAAACTTTCCCATGTGGCAGGGTGCAACAAAGAAAGGAAGTTGAAACCCCTATGGTAAATGAGAAGATTTTGAAGACGAATGCTCATAAATATATGGATGTTGAGTTGTTGTCGGTGAATGAACTCTTGTAGTTGTTGGGGTTATTAGCAAGTGCACTTATACTCATTTCCCTTATGATTATGGGTGTTTGAAAAGCAATAAAAAAGAGAAATTACTTAGTAACCACATTATACTCGGAGGAAATTTGCGTTGCGAAGACCAATGCATAGGCACTAATGTTATTGTTGGCATGTGAAATACTACATGTAAATGGTGGTTTATACATGTAAATTTGATGCTAAAACCTCAAGGAATTGTTGTGGTGTAAGTTTGATGCTAAAACATTAGGTAGTATAGTGGTGTTTGACTCTTGCAAGCCATAGGTCATGCAAAAGGTGAGAGTAGGGGAGAAGGTTGGTATATGGTTTGACTGAGAAGCCTTGAGGTACAAGTTTGTGTATGTCTATGATTAGAGATAAGAACCAGTGTTAATTTTATTTAGAGTGCACACATTTATAATGCTCAAGCCAAAGTTACTACATATTATAAATAAATGTTAAGAGAAGTAATTTAAAAGTGCTAGTGAGTTGAATTTTTCTGCAAGTTTTTTGTATTTAATATTTATAACAAATTCGTAGAAGGAATCCATATAAATTTTTAATTTTCATTCCCAAGCCATGGAATGAGCATAATAGTAAGTTCATAATCCCTGAAATTAAGCTTCTATCGGAGAATGTTGGATGACTATGTGGGTGTAAATGGACATGGTGTAGTATATAATGGCGATGTCATTCGCATACATGCAAGTTACTGCCACAAATACACAGTAGCAGAAGTGCATAAGATACATGACAAGATTAATAATAATTCACTTATATGGTGGTTCACTCTTGGCTTGAAGGGGTCATACACAGGTTCGAAGTTGCTACACAACCAAAAAAACCCTATATTACCAGTCCTTTTTAGCAACGACCTGCAACGCAGATCAAAGTCTCACCCAAGGAAATATTAGGGGATGCCAAAACCAAGTTTATGCATCCAGAGGGACAATGGATGTGGATCTAGTGTTAACGTCCTTTCTTATTCTTTCCTAAACTGCGCGGATGCAAGTATCTACTTCCACAACTTATGCATTATTCATTGCTCTAATACTATTGCGCTCTATGCTATTATCAGTCTTATGTAATATTCAACCCAATATAACACATATACACAACATAAAGGACTTTGTGATGCATAAAAAAACTTAAAATACAGATAATAGGTAAAATACACAGATACACATAGATATGCTTCAAACTTCATTTTCTTTATTAATTATTTGTCTTCTTCAATACAATACTTCTCTAACCCGCACACATAGATGCGGGTGGTCTACGCACATAGTTGCAAACTCTTCAAGGCTTCCACACACATAGTTGCAAAGCCTTCACCTAAGACCCAAAATAGAATAAAACACAAATATTTCACAGTTTTCTCTCATAAAATGATGGATCTATTCTCTATTGGAATCAATATGAAATTTATTTATATAGTATTTACATCTTATAATACCACAGTCCACATACCATGGGTAGACTCAAAACTAATAAAATAAACTCAATCCCTTTACAAAAAGAGGGACCCACCCCAAAGCCCCTAAAAATTCGCATGGTTTATTTTTCTTTGATGGATCACGCACTCCGCTCCTTGAGTTATAGAGTCTTTTACCCAAAAATGGACCAAGTTGGGCCTCGCGCAACGGGCCCCCAACACTCACATGTGACTCATCCCGAGTCACTCAACTGGTGCTCCCTGAACCTTTTTAACAATGTTGGTGTAGGTTGTCTTGAATGGTTGAACCATATATAAAAACAACTTCTCTTCTTAGCGCACTTCCTCTAACAACTTCTATGACGGTGGCCCAATGATATTTTGAAGCATGTCTTTCTGCTTCCGACGCATCTCTTTCAACTTATCATCAGTTTTCTGAGACAATTGAATGGCTTCATCCTTCCATGGTTGTGTTCTGGCTGTAATCAACTTCTATTTCTGCACAGATCCTTGATCTGGCTCTGCATAACTTTCCATTCTATAATCTAAGTGATTCGTTGTGTGGGTGCTAAAATCCTCGCAGTGGTCGTGATCTCATCCAACTGTTTCTGCTTCTGTTGTATCTCATGATCAATCTTTTGAATGTGTGGATCCTCCTGCAGTGAGGTACAAATCTTCATGGTGTCATCCAAAATTTTGCCACAGTCCTTTACTGTAGTGGAAATACCTTCTAGTTCTTCCCTCATATCTACTTCCTGCTATTCGCGCACCTCTGGTAGTGTGGGTGGTTGTGGCCTCATCTACAGCTAAACGATCTGCATTTGAAGCTCAAATTTGGTCCTGTCTACCTGACTCTTAGACTCCTTGATTGCAAGGGAAAAATTTGCAATATTTTCTACTAGGTCATCCTAGGATTGGTCCTTTAGGTCTGGCAGCTCATTGCAAGTCATGGTGAGAGTGTATTCCAACTATCCTTGCTGCTGAGTCACCTCATCATGGTACTTGAGCACTCTCTCCAAGTATTTTAGGATGCTTTTGTTGTCTCGCCTTATTTCTTCAATGATGTGTAAGACACGTTCTTATTGCACCTTCAACTCATCCATGACCCCCTGGTGGAAGTCAAGAAGTTCCTCAATGGATAGAACAACCAAATTTAAATTGAGGCTATCTAAAATATTTGTGTGCTCGTGATCCTTTGTAGCTTCAAATTTAGCGCTCCTCTAGGTACCTACAAAACTATGACCTCGAATGTTATCTCTAACTAGCGCACTAGTTGCGCTTGCTATATTTCTTGTACCACGCTCGCTTGTACCACACTTGCTTGAACTGTCTGAGTGGAAGGTTGTTCATGTGGTCTTGCAGTGTGTGAGCTAGTACTTTCAGCTCTTGCATGCTCTGCTACACATCTTTCAATACAACCTTGTATTGATCTTCAATCTTGCTCCACGTATCGTCAGTGATATCCCACACCTTATCACCAATCTCATCAAGGTCCCCCTTAGTGAGGCTCATTGGTTCCTTGCCCTAAGATCTATCTGAATTATGATTTTTCCATGCACATGATGTTTGTGATACCCTCCTCTTCACAGTGAACTACTCTTTATTCGTGAAAGGGTCCTGAACACCCTCCTATGGTTTACGATTAGGTTAAGTGGCCTAGTTAGGGTTTAAAGATAAATAGCTAAGGACAATGGAGACAATATAATTTATAATAAAATGGTGGAAATTAGTTATGCACCTTATATTCATGAAATTAGACCAAAAATTGAGAAAATGGAAAAATCAAGAAACGTTCCCATGTGGCAGGGTGCAACAAAGAAAGGATGTTGAAACCCCTATGGTAAATGAGAATATTTTGAATATGAATGCTCCTCAATAGATGTATGTTGAGTTGTTTTCGGTGAATGAACTCTTGTAGTTGTTGGGGTTATTAGCAAGTGCACTTCTACTCATTTCCCTTATGATTATGGGTGTTTGAAAAGAAATAAAGAAGAGAAATTACTTAGTAACCACATTATACTCAGAGGAAATTTGCATTGCGAAGACCAATGCATAGGCACTGGTGTTATTGTTGGCATGTGCACATGTAAATGGTGGTTTCTACATGTAAATTTGATGCTAAAACCTCAGGGAATTATTGTGGTGTAAGTTTGATGCTAACACATTAGGTAGTATAGTGATGTTTGACTCTTGCAAGCCATAGGTCATGCAAAAGGTGAGAGTAGGGGAGAAGGTTGGTGTATGGATTGACTGAGAAGCCTTGAGGTACAAGTTTGTATATGTCTATGATTAGAGCTAAGAACCAGTGTTAAGCTTATTTAGAGTGCACACATTTATAATGCTCAATCCAAAGTTACTACATATTATAAATAAATGTTAAGAGAAGTAATTTAAAAGTGCTAGTGAGTTGAATTTTTCTGCAAGTTTTTTGTATTTAATATTTATAACAAATTCGTAGAAGGCATCCATATAAATTTTTAAT
This sequence comes from Pinus albicaulis, assembly GCA_034641835.2. Classification (NCBI taxonomy): domain Eukaryota; kingdom Viridiplantae; phylum Streptophyta; class Pinopsida; order Pinales; family Pinaceae; genus Pinus; species Pinus albicaulis. The sequence goes on along the minus strand of CM076571.1, from coordinate 185,054,834 downwards.
TTTCATTCCCAAGCCATGGAATGGGCATAATAGTAAGTTCATAATCCTTGAAATTAAGCTTCTATTGGAGAATGTTGGATGACTATGTGGGTGTAAATGGACATGGTGTAGTATATAATGGTGATGTCGTTCGCATACATGCAAGTTACTGCCACAAATACACAGTAGCATAAGTGTAGATGATACATGACAAGATTAATAATAATTCACTTATATGGTGGTTCACTCTTGGCTTGAAGGGGTCATACGCAGGTTCGAAGTTGCTACGCAACCAAAAAAACCCTATATTACCAGTCCTTTTCAGCAACGGCCTACAATGCAGATCACAGTCTCACCTGAGGCAATATTAGGGGATGCAAAAACCAATTTTATGCATCCAGAGGGACAATGGATGTGGATCTTGTGTTAAACTCCTTTCTTATTCTTTCCTAAACTGCGCAGATGCAATTATGTACTTCCACAACTTATGCATTATTCATCGCTCTAATACTATTGTGCCCTATACTATTATCAGTCTTATGTAATATTCAACCCAATATAACACATATACACAACATAAAGAACTTCGTGATGCATACAAAAACTTAAAATACAGATAATAGGTAAAATACACAGATACAGATAGATATGCTTCAAACTTCGTTTTCTTTATTAATGATTTGTCTTCTTCAATACAATACTTCTCTAACCCACACACACATAGCTGCGGGTGGTCTACGCACATAGTTGCATACTCTTCAAGGCTTCCGCACACACAGCTGCGAAGCCATCCCCTAAGACCCAAAATAAAATAAAACACAAATATTTCACAGTTTTCTCTCATACAATGATGGATTTATTCTCTCTTGGAATCAATATGGCATTTATTTATATAGCCTTTACATATTATAATACTATGGTCCACATACCATGGGAAGACTCAAAAAATAAAAAAATAAACTCGATCCCTTTACAAAAAGAGGGGCTTTGACCCACCCTAAAGTCCCTAAAAATTCACATGGTTGATTTTTCTTTGATGGACCGCACACTCCGCTCCTTGAGTTATAGAGCCATTTACCCAAAAATGGACCAAGTTGGGCCTCACCCAACAGGCCCCCAACATTCACATGTGACTCATCCCGAGTCACTCAACTGGTGCTCCCTGAACCTTTTTAACGATGTTGGTGTAGGTTGCCTTGAATGGTTGAACCATATATAAAAACAACTTATCTTCTTAGTGCACCTCCTCTAACAACTTCTCTGACGTTGGCCCGATGATATTTTGAAGCATGTATTTCTACTTCCAGCGCATCTCTTTCAACTTATCATCAGCTTTTTTAGACATTTGAATGGCTTCGTCCTTCCATGGTTGTGTTTTGGTTGTAATCAACTTCTCTTTTCTGCATAAATCCTTGATCTGGATCTGCATAACTTTCCCTTCTATAATCTGAGTGAGTCGTTGTGCGGGTGCTAAATTTCTTGTAGTGATCGTGATCTCATCCAACTGTTTATGCTTCTCCTATATCTCCTGATCAATCTTTTGAATGTGTGGATCCTCCTGCATCGAGGTACAAATATCCATGGTTTCATCCAATAGTTTTCCCCAGTCCTTTACTGTAGTGGAAATACCTTCTCGTGCTTCCTTCATATCTACTTCCTACTGTTCGCGCACCTCTGGTAGTGTGGCTGGCTGCAGGCTCATCTACAGCTAAACGAATTGCATTTGAAGCTCAAATTTGGTCTTGTCTACCTGATTCTTAGACTTCCTGATTGCAAGGGAAAACTTTACAATATTTTCTACCAGGTCATCCTAGGATTGGACCTTTAGGTCTGGAATTTCGCTAAAAGTCGTGGTGAGAGTGTATTCCAACTATCGTTGCTTCTGAGTCGCCTCATCATGGTACTTGAGCGCTCTCTCCAAGTATTTTAGGATGTTTTTTTTGTCTCGCCTTATTTCTTCAGTGATGTGTAAGGCACGTTCTTATTGCACCTTCAACTCATCCATGACCCCCTGGTGGAAGTCAGGAAGTTCCTTTATGGATAGCACAACCAAATTTAAATTGAGGCTATCCAAAATATTTGTGTGCTCATGATCCTCTGCAGCTTCAAAATTTAGCGCTCCTCCAGGTAGCTGCAAAACTATGACCTCAAATTTTATTTCTAATTAGCGCACTAGCTACACTTGCTAGCTTTCTTGTACCATGCTTGCTTGAACTGTCTGAGTGGAAGGTTGTTCATGTGATCTTGCAGTGTGTGCACTAGTACTTTCAGCTCTTGCATGCCCTGCTGCACCTCTTTCAATACAACCTTTTATTTATCTTCAATCTTGCTCCACGTATCTTTGGTGATATCCCACACCTTATCACCAATCTCATCAAGGTACCCCTTAGTGAGGCTCATTGGTTCCTTTCCCTACGATCTGTCTGAATTATGCTTTTTCCATGCACATGATGTTTGCGGTACCCTCCTCTTCACAATGAACTACTCTTTATTCGTGAAAGGGTCCTGACCACCCTGCTCTGGTTTTGTACCTTCAGCCTCTGTGCCATCATTTTCTACCTCCTTATCTGTTTCTTTTTTTGCATATTTTCTTGTGGCTTTTCCTGTGGCTTTCTTTTTTGCAGTGTCTTTCTTTGTGGCCTTCTATGCTATGATGTATTTCTTTGTGGCCTTATCAACTGTGGTATCGTTCCCACCGGTCCCTACATGTTCTGCTTCAATTCCTTCATTGCATGGGGCTAACCAATCTTTCAGCCAGGTTTTTTTGACTTGTACAATGTCAAATTCATTAAACAGGTATGGAAATAGGTACTATACTTCATCTAGATCCTTTCGTGCCTTGATGTATAGTTTGTGAAAGTTAGATTTGAAGTTTTCAACTCCGTGATAATCTTTAAATAAATTTAGTGAGTGCTTGGGACACTGACTCACCACTGTGTGCAGATCCATCTTCATTACTACCCAAAATATTTTGTTTTCCATCAGCGATTCACATCCTTAGAAAACTAGAGCGAGGTGTACCTTTCCGCTTCACAAATATCTGGGTCCATAGTATGGAACTGTGACTCCTTAGGCTCCTTCCATGCCATTAATGTAATGAGAAATAATAACCACGTGTAGTGGAATTTTTTCCTTTCCTCATGTGCTTCACGACAATCATCGAGAAACTCCCCACATAGGTAACCAACCAAGTTATATTGTACCCCTTTACTACACTATGAGGCCAAAGAGACCACAAGTGGTGTTGGTACCTCATTTGCGTGACAATTCCACATTATCTTTCTGGCAAGGATGTGCACAGAGAAGCACACAACTGGATCATTGATGGAGATAATTTCATAACGCCATGACTTCTTTACTATGTTGAATTATTTCTTCATTTCATCAGCGACTGCCTTGTCCTCACTTTTCTCGACACACTCCTTGGCAAGGTTCTCTCTTTGGTAGGGCAGCGATGTGATCCTCTTGATAAGCATATGATATATGGGTATCATGTCTCCCAACCATAGGCACCCATCATGCACCAAATTCAATAATTGTCGTAGACAAATTGTGTTGATATTGTTGTGTCAAAAATACATAACATACAAAGAAATAAAGATAAGCATGAGTTAATTTTCTATTAACCATAGACGTACATTTATATTATATTTTTGTGACTCTTGTATTCCACATTCCAAGGTCACTTGGACTCCTCTTTGAATGTTCGCCTTCCACACCTACCCATAGAGGATTAGGTGTCCAACATTCCCCTTAATTTGAAGGGGTATGTGTGAGTCCAAGAAGAGAGTTGTAATACAAATATGCAAAGTATGCATGGCAACACTTAGGCTGAATGAGCTCTCTGAAATGTTGGCATAAAGAGGTGGTTTAAGGATGACCACCAACACTGGAACACTTAGTGTAGTTCACGAAACTCTTCCAAATCTGGCAAGAAGCTGAGGTCTTCTGCTAGAGGAAGTGCTCCTCATTTTGAAGAGGGAGACCTTCAACCTAGAAGAAGGGAGGTCTACAAATTGTGATGGTTTAAGATGACCACCAACTCTGGAATTCTTGATGCATTTCCTGGAAATCTACCAAAACTGGCAAGAAGCTGAGGTCTTCTGCTAGAGGAAGTGTCTCGAATTATTTGAAGAGGAATAATATCAACCTCGCATAGATGGTTTAAGGTTGGCCACCAACCAAAAGCATGCTCATGGGAATCTGTGTCTCTGTCTACAACTCTAAATATGGAATGACAAGTTGTGGCTCAGGCTCACTTGAACTATTGTATATGGAATGACAAGTTGTGGCTCAGGCTCACTTGAACTATTGTGTCTCTGGCTACAACTCTGAATCTGGAATGAGATATTGTGGCTTAGTCTCGCTTGATGTGACTTCGAAGCTTGTAGGTGACCACCATTTCCCCCCCTCTCAGGTACAAGGTGAGATGATGGCGAAAAATCAACTGCAAGATTGTTCAATATTCTAGAACAAGTTTTGAAATATGACTTAAACATCTTCTTGTCTATTGATGCCCATTTCCAAGAAGCGATCCATCCAAGATGAATTTTTTTTCTTACAGGGGGCTTGTTTCTAAAGCGTCTATGTGAAGAATTAGTGTGCCCACCAGAGTGCTTGCATGGGTGACCATTGAAATAGTGATCTTTCTTATGGCCAACTCAATCACACTATTGGAATTTTACAATATGTTGTTGCTGATGTGGAAGAGGAGTAGGATCTGGAAAAAGTGAAGGTGAATTGTCATAAAGAAATCTAGAACTCTGAAATTTTATGGGCTTGGAGCAGTCTGGAATATGAAAGGACAACTCCTCGTCATATCCAAGACATGTTTTGTGCTTGATGTGGACAAGCTCTTCCCAAGGTCTGATGATGGACTTTGGAAGTGAAGCGTGAGCTTCTGTATCTGCATATAAATCCGCTCTTGTACTGGGCTCAATGATCTGACCAGTTTCTTGTTGGTGATGATATTTTGTCTCAATGTTCTGAACAAGAACAAGTTCAGACTGATAACTCTTCTATTGAATCTCATTTTCGTTGTAGCTTTGACCCAAGCTGCAAAAAATCAATCTTTTCTAGTGCATTTTGTAGGCATAATTTAATGTTGAAAAGAGTGTCTTGCTAACATTTACTATCGCATTAACAATGGAATTAATTAGAGTATTCAACAACTCTAATGCGTCTTCAAGTTTGGCCATTGTCTTAACAAATCAAAATCAACAAATAAAGGGTGTTGGTTTCTAAAAATTTAGCTTGTGTGTAGTACAATTGCTAGGCATCTATGGTTTTCTTGTGAAACTTGGTAAAAAACGCTGATTCTAGAAGCAGGACCAAAAACCATAAAGGTGTAGTTATCATTACTTTGAGTGGTGTGGAAATAAAATCTGATCCACAGGCATTCAAAAAAATTTATATAGGAGAGAAAGATATTATTGGTGCTGCAAGAGGTCTTCATTCTAAAATTTCGAAGCATGAATGGATGAAAAAAGAACAACGTATTCTTGTGCAAGAAAATGAAACAAATGGCTCAAATAATAGTCCACATGAATGGCCCAATTGCAGTCAAACAAAACACAAATACACTGAACCAAATTTCAATCAAACACAACACAAATACATCAAACACGTTTGTCTACTTTTTGCTCTACATCCTTTCACCGATTGCTTCCTCCTAGTAATTATGGATTCAATCTGATGTATGCGGTATGGAAATAGTCTCATAATAAGGAAGGGTTGCGTGGAAAGTGGTGGAGCACCACGTTAGCAGGGGTTTCCATGATTGCGTTCAAATTAAGCAACGAATCAACGTTGTGGTGGTGGCTTAAGCTTCCAGCACATCCTTTAATGTATCCAATGCAATGAAAACAACTCCAAGCCATGGAAGCAACGAGAGCACTTTGCAAATTTGTGGAGGTGAAGGCATGAGGGTGCAGGAGGTGAGCACTAAGCGTCGTGGGCCAAGCGCAGCAATGGGAGGACGAGAGATTGTGTTGGAGCAATGCGTATGGAGGGCCAACACGTAAAACCACAATAGATACAATTCGGATGTGTTAACCCTAACTGGCAGCTCGGACGTTGCTCAGGCACGACGCTCCAGGTGCACTGTGCTTATGGAGAGCGGAGTGTGGGCAATGGAGAGCTGACAACTTATGGGGATGGGAGTATATGGGAAGTTGAATCTGATTGAAGGTATAAACTGTGCGGAGAATTTTTATATGTCGAACATGAGTATGTGCATTAATGAGTATGAAGTACAGGGAGTCGAACCCGGGTTCCTTTGCAGGAGGAGTGGCGATAGTATTGCGTATGACTGTGTAACTGTGGTATATTATGCGAAGTAGCATAAGATAAATTATGGAAATATAATGGGGTTGTGTGTGTAGAGTGGTATATGGGCGAGTGTGGTATTAACAACCAGTTGTTATTGAGGGATACTGTGTGGATATGGAGGGTCGAGGGGTAGGACCACTAGTACATGAGATGTGTTAACAATTTCGGGTGTAGGAACCGGGAGTTTTATTAACATGAACGAATAGTATGGGAGCGGGGTATGACTGTGTGGTATAATGCAAGCTAGTTAGGCCAACAGTCTTATTCGAGTGATAACACAAAGTGGGAGGTGATAATGCACAATGGTATCCCCAGGACTAGAGTCGAGGAGTAGCGTGGACTACTTGTATTAATGTGGAGAGGTTGACCGCAAGTAGAGGTGGAGGGTCGAGGGTAACATAGTGTTACATCGGTGGAGGATTTCCACACCAATTCCGACTGCATAAGGGGTCACGGGAGCATGTACTATTGAGGGAGGAGCATGAATGCATGGGAGGAGCGTGAGGAGGGAAACCTGGTGGAGTGAATGGAATAAGGTGAATGAGGGAGAGCACTTCTACCTTGGAAACAAAGAGGCAGTGAATACTAGAGCCCGGACTATGTAATTGTTACTCATACAACCTTCCAGAATTAGTAAAGACAAGTTTTAATGGTAGAGGAGTGACAAAATTGGAGCAGAGAGTGCAGGAAAAATGAGGACAATGTCAGGCAGGAGTTACTTACAGGAAAAACTAATTTGGGAGCTGGCAGAATTTTAAAATGTCAGCGCCAAGCCTGTGATATGATACCATGTTAAACAATGCATGGTAAACACACAAGAAAATAAAGATAACCATGAGTTACTTTCCTATTAACCATAGATGTGCATTTATATTACATTGGTGTGACTCTTGGATTCCACATTCCAAGGTCACTTGGACTCCTATTTGACTCTTCGCCTTCCACACCTACCCATAGAGGATTAGGTATCCAACAAGCAACCCGACTTATTGTATCCCTGTGGCCCACCTGTGTGGCTCCAACCCGGTAACACTGCTTGCTAGGTAATGTATTGGGTTTAGGTATCTACTAGGGTCAAACTGAGGATATTTTATTTTGTCGTTGAATTCCCAATCCTCCATCCTTAGGTGTGGTATTTTTTCCAAAGGTTCTCCCTCATGTTATCACTCTGTAATTTCCTAAGGTTGTGAAGGAAACCTATAGGTAACCACAAAACCGGTTTGGAAGCTAGGATCTAGCCCTACCACCTTCAAAGAGGGATCTCTATGTTAGATTTATATTTTTTTATATTGAGATATGAGGCTAGTTATGAAAGCTCAGAGTTTGGTTTTCGAAATGGTTTAGTTGGAAAAACAAGGGAAGGCCATTGGAAAATGGAGTCAGAAGAGTTTAAGATGATCAAATGCATAAATAATCAATCTTAAGTGCAACAGGGCAAGGTAGGCATACTACTGGATCCTTTTAGTTTATCAGATGGATATGGAAGACAAGATTAGGGTTCACTTTAAATATAGAGAATTTTACTTGAATTATATATTTAATATTCAGAATAAAACAATGATATTGCTTTAAGCTAGAATACGGTGTTTTAAAACAAATCTTGAACTTAATTTTCGTTAAAAAAATAGAGAAAAGAAACACACATGAAAATAGAGAAAATAGATTACAGTAAGAAGCACTTCACCACATAGATATGAAACAGGAATCCTGAAGCAACTTGTCTTGTATTAATGACAAAGGTCACTTGAACTCAATGAACAAATTTACAATGAATGGTTATTTCTAGTACAGTGGGTTGCGTCTATTGCTTAAAATTATGAATTATCTATACAAATTCTTCACCAAATATATTGATTGGAAATATCAAGATTTATTACAAATATCTTAAAAATGTGTTACACAAATAGAACTAAATATAGAACAAATACAACTGTTGAAGTTGCTTGGAACTATCTTTGAGGATTCTAGTGGTAAGGAATAGCAATTCGAATTTGATAGCAAGTCTAATTTGATGAGGTGGCATCCAATTCACTAAATCTATAATATGAGCTTTTTCCTCACAAAATTTTGGAAAATAGGGTCCAGTGATCCCTTTGAATATGTCAATATGAGATATATGTGTAAACATTGAGAGATATTTTTGTAGAAAAGTATGTTACCAACAAAAACCTCTTTCAGATTTTTACAATTAATTTCCACCGATTTAGAAACCGCATTTGAAAACTGTGACTAAAATAGGTAATTTCTGTAAAATGTGCCTTAATATATTCTTTCAAATATCCCAAAACATAATAGTTGTTAGAAATATGAGAGAGGTTTTTGTAGATACGTATGTGAGAAATAAAAACCGCTTTCATTTTTTGAAAATTAATTTCCACCTGTTCAGAAACTGCATTTGACAATAGTGACTAAAAACATGAAAATTTCTAGAAAATATGCCTTCAAAGATGCATTGGAATATCCCAAACCATAATAGCTGTTAGAAAAATGAGATAGGTTATTGTAATTGGGTGTCTTAGGAACAAAACATTCCTCTTATTTCTAAAAATTAAGCTCTAGTTGTTCACAAAACAGTTTTACAAATGATGGCCCAAACAAAGAAATGTCTGATATGTTTTCACAGTCAAAGTGAAATCAAGTGCCAAGTTTGGTTTTTGAAGAGGCCTATTGATCATTGTTGTAGATGAATGTATGCATAGGATTATGGAAAATTCTGATTTAGCCTTGATACTCTTTCTCAAAATGATACTCTTTGTCAAAGCACCCGTTTAGACTTTGTGTAGTCAAAGGGTAGTCATGGTAAAAATGTCCCTTTAGTTGTCAAATGATTGTTGCAACTGGTGGTTCTTGTTCTCTAACATCCTTATAACATCACTTCAAAAATAAAACTACTAAATCTTATCATGGAAATAATTTCATAAATGAATCATTATTTACATCTCTCAAACCTAAATAATAAGGTAAAACAATAAATCATCCTATAAAATTTATAGGGCCCTAACACTTCAAACGACACATCATTAGGAAATAGCAGTGTGAATACAACGAACTTCGTAACATCGGGGAACTTCACTAAATTCACACCTTTCTTCTTTGGTGGTACATATGGAAGTAGCCTAGAAATAAGCTCTACTTCTTCTACTACAATATCCTACGGAATGTCTGCTGCAATTTCTTCTTTGTCACTCTGCTGGACCTCCATAGGTTTTTTATGCTTATCTAACCACTGCTTACACCTCTTCTCCTTAGTAATCTTCTTTCACGATGAGTGTCTCACACTAGGGGATAGATCTAGTTTCGTGACCTTCTTTTTCTTTGGTTGTGCTGCTTCTCCTACAACTAATTGCTTCCTTGGCGATCTAGGACCTGTAACGGTTGGTGTTGTGGCTGTCATGGTTCCTCCTATTCCCCTTTTAATCAATTCTCTGGAAATTTCTTCTAATATATTCTCAGACATATAGAAAATCTCTCTTTGTAAACTTAAAATTTGAAATCTCAGGAAGCAAAGTGTCAAATGTGGAGTGGGATGTGATATTTAAAAAAAAAATTAAATTTCAGACCCAATGATTGGCTTCAAATTTTTCTCATTAATGCGGATATGGCAACATAATTTCCCATCTATGCCCAATAAATGTGTTTCCCCTGCTCCTTTTAACTGAATTTTCCCTGTCAAATCAACTTTTTCACTTCCAATGGTCATATTTCTAGTGAACTTCGACAAATCCTTCCTTTTGTCACAACAAGTCCTTTTTCATCCCAGCTCCCTTGAACTTCGACATCTTCCTAAGTCTCATGCATTAATCCATCTTTGGTGAATTCCTTCTTTGGAAGAGTAGTTTATAGTCCCGTGCTACTTTCAACTGCATGTGACACTAAGACTATCCTATGTTCGTATAGTTAGTGCAAAGTTATAGGGACAGGGTCATCCCTGTATATCTTCAATATGCTCCCATTCACCCATCCTAGCATCAATTGACCATCCAACTTCACGAGTTGAACTGCACCTCCCTCAAAGATGTATCTAGTGATATATGGTCCCAACCAATTCATTTGGAACTTTCCAAGGAACTTCGCTAACTTGCTATCATACAATAGTACACGGTCTCTTTCCTTGAATGTTTTTTTCTTGATGTGCCTGTCACGCCAAGATTTTTCCCGTGCTTTTTGCACTTGCTGATGAGAACTAGCGATGAACCTATCTTCTTGCAAAATGAGCAATTTATCCATCCTTTCTTCCATTCTGTCATGGTCCACCATGTTTGTGAATGCTACAATTCTTAAACTAGGTACAATATACTCCATAGGCATGAATGCTTCTTATCCATAGACCAACCTAAAAGGTGTTTGTCTTGTCAATTTATTGCATGTTGTCCTATATGCCCATAACACCGTTGGAATCCTTACGTCCTAGTCATTTATGTTCACATTGCATACCTTTGTGAGTGCATTCTCCAAAATCTTGTTAAAAGCTTCAACTATTCCATTTACCTGAGGATGATAGGGTGTACTCTACTGATGATGCACTTGGAATTCTTTAGTTAATGCTTCAATGCTTCTATGCAAGAAGTGTGATCCTATGTCACTTATTAAGATCTTCGGACACCCAAATCTGGACATAATGTACTCAAATATGAACTTTGAAGCAATATCTGCACGCCAATCCTTCAATGGATGTGCTTTGACCCATCTGATCAAATAATCTGTTGCAATGATTATATACCTCACACTAGTCTTCTTCCTTGATATATTGATAGGTCAAACAAAGTATATTTCCAACTTATCAAAGGCTTGTAAGATTACTTGTGGATTCAAAGGCATTTCATCTCTCTTAGATGGTCTTCCTATTCTTTGGCATGCCATCACAAGATCTTCAATACTCCTTGGTATCCTTATGCATTGTGGGCCACCACAATCCATCTCTCAAAATCTTCTGTGTAGTGTTCTTTCCTACATAATTCCCCGCAACTCTACCATGAGCTTATACAAATGTCCTGCAATCAATGAAAAATCAGCTACCTTGACTACCAACTCCTTCAAGTTATGCTACATAGTGTACTCCGCGGGCACCATTTATGTGGTAAAAGAGTGGATAATCTCTGCAAAGTGGTCATCTGCAACCCTTATTGCAAATAACTGTGCATATGGCATGTGATCTTATTCAATGCTCATGGTTTCTTCAATTGTCTCTATCTTTGACAGATGATCAGGTCCAATGTTCAATCTTCCTGGCTTAACTATGACTTCAAAATCATGCTCCTAAAATAATTAAAACCATCTACAAATATTCCCTCCTAGAATAGGCTTATTCACCAAATAAATTATCGCAAAGTGATAAGTGAACATATTCAAGTTTGCTCCCAAAAAATAATGCCCGAACTTTTTTAATGCATAAACCATGGCCATTCCCTCTCTTTCTTACGTGGAATAGTTCTTTTCTACCTTGGACAATTTCTTACTTGCAAAATCTATGGGGTGATCAATGTATCCATCACCTAGTTGTGCAAGTACTGAACCCAATGTTATGCAAGATGCATCAGCATGTACGTGAAACGCCTTATTCCATTCCGGGAAAAATAGAATCAATGCAGTTACCATCTTTTACTTTAGTATGTCGATACTATTTTGGCATTCTTCACCCCATCAAAAAGTAACATCCTTCTTCAATAGCTTCTCCATTGGGGAATTTATATGTGCATATGCTATTATAAACTTCCTATAGTATCCAGTATGTCCGAGTATTATGCATAGTTTCTTCACTATCTTAGGTGGTTCCAAGTTCAAAATAGCAACAATATTCACGGGGTTTACCATCAGTCCTTGTCTACAAAGAACATGCCCCATAATTATACTAAAAGGTACACAAAAATATGCATTTATTCAAATTTAGTGATATTTGATACTTCCTGCATGTATCCAACATCAATATTAAGCTCACAACATGTTTCTTCAATAACCCAAAAGCAGTGCAATCATCAAAATAAACCTCCAAATGTTTGTGTATATATTCCTTGAAAGCTACAACTACTACACTGGAGAAAATTGCAAGGGCTTTCTTCAACACAAAAGGCATGACTATATATTGAAAAGATCCCCATTCAATGGAAAAAGTTATCTTACTCCTATCTTCCGGTGAAATTTTAATCTGATGGTAACCTGAAAAACCATCTATAAAGGAGTAGGCCTCCTATCCTCCAAAATTATCCAATACTTCGTCTGCGAAGGGTGTAGGGAATGGGTCATGCACACATGCATCATTCAACTTCCTTAAATAAACACAAATTTTGATTTCACACTTTGTCTTCCTCTCCTCAACTACCATAGGATTGACCCACTCAAATTCCTCCACATGTTCATTTATTCCAGCCTTAATCATTTTCTCCAATTATTCCTTCACTTTTTCCTTGTACTTGGGGTTCAATCTATATGGTCGATGTTTTACCAGCTTCACATCTAGTTTCAGAGTAGTCCTTGTAACTCCGAGGTCTCCTACTATCCCTTTTAGTCCAGAAAAATTTGTGGGAAAGAGATTCTGATATTCATGTAACAACTTGGAAACTTTTCTGATTGTGTCTTCATCCCAATAATCTCCAATAAACATGAATTTTGGCTCATCTTCTGACCCTATATTCACCTTATTTGTCTTTACGAGATGCATTAGCTCAATTATCTTAGGTTTTGGTCCAACAACTTTGTGGTGTCCTACTAATTCCGGGATATTAACATCACATGGATCCTCATCAACCTTTCTACTGTCACATTATAACATTCTACCGCATGCTCCAATCGCACGGCCCAATCAAAGTTGTGTCCAAGTTAGCGGAGTTGTAGCCTTGAAAATGAAATCCCTGCTCTACTTACTATGTTGGGAAGAGCTTCTTTTATGTCATATTAAAAACTACAAGTCATTAAGTAACTTTTTAGCCATATATTCTTCCCAATTCACCATTCCATGTCACTGTCTCCGTATGGATCACATCCAATGTGTGAAAGAATATATGTACCTCTACTCCGCTTTGGTTCTTCACCCCACATCATATTCTAGCGAAAAATATGCCCCTTGGGGTCATTCTTGCAATCATGTTTCACTTCAATTAAAGTTTTTACTTGACCAAATCTGATCTTCATCAATCTACGATACTCTCTCCAACTTCCAATATTTTCCTAATGAGTACCCCACCATCTAGCAGGTGTAGATCTTAGAGCTACGTCCAAAGCTTGAAACCTCCTTTATTCTATAACTTCTCTTTCAAATTCATCAAGAAAAACATTGACACCTCCTATCCCATCATAGTAAGGAAAATTAAATACCTCTGAATTAATGCAGTGAAGTGATTTTGTGATTCCGTTACATCGCCTTGTAGAGACTTCATGCAACCTGTTCTGCCAATTCTCTAGTTCTTCATTTGAATCTAAAATACAGGAACTATATTGCTCCCATATTAGCCTTCCATCTACAGTGTGATTGATCCAATCTTATTCCTTCATTTTTATATTGTATATGTTATCAATATCAGCATCGCAATATTCATTACAGACAGGCTCTGCATACTGCACTCCTTTTGAGGGTTCGAGAGGAACGATGATCAAGAGGAACAATTGTCCATCAAAACCATCAAATCACCTTGTTCAAACACATACACCATCTTTTCTCTGTTTCTTCCGCAATTGATGATGATATCAATATCAAAATCCCAATCTAATATAAAGAATGCCAAAGTGAAGCCGATGTTAGCAACCTATAATATAGGGGTCATAATTTTGACTTGACTGTTGATAATCTTGTAAATCTGTACATATTTTTCCTTCTGCAAATTGTATTCACGTATTTTGTAAAAAATCAAAAAAATCAAAAAGAGGGTAAAAGGTCCTAAAAGAATGATCAAAGGACTTAGAAAAAATAAAAGACCCCAAAAGAAAAATGAATAAAAATGAAAGTGTGCAAGCATAAATGCCACTACTTTTTACTTTTTGACTATGGCAGAGTGTCGATAAATGCCATAGTCCATGATGAGTTAAACAGTTTAATATTAACTTGTCATTTTTCAATTTCACTTGTTGTAGATAGAGAATAATGAGTTGTCATACAGTTTAACCATGACAATTCAGTAGTTAGGTAAAGAAATAAAATGAATCCAACAGTTGAATCGTGTATAATTAGATAGTTTTACTTGCATTCAGAAAAAATAAATACTGTGAAGGTTGCTAGCTCAAATGCACCTTACTACAAAGGAAGAAAAAATGTTAGCATGGTAAGCTGGGTAGGTAGAAGAACGTGAAAAGTATCAATGTAAATATCATTCATCACGGGCTGCAAAATAACTAACCTCCCCTTCCCATAGTCATGAAACATTCTAAACTATCAGTCAGAAAGGCTCAAGGCATTTCCTTGACTTTTTTTGGGACCAGACCCAAGGCTCTATGACTGATCAGTTAAAGTGTGAAATGTCTATATTAATCCCAAATATCACATCATTATTCCATTGATGCATTCATTTCCCTGAATAATCCTAAGTAAAACTCCATTTTTACTTAAAGGCATTATAATTCCCATTTGATTAACTTCCTACATCATTTGAAAACTTTAAAGCCCTCAAAATAACATTATATCATAAGTTAGGTGATAAGATCAAATGCAAATTATCTTTTAAACTTCACTTTACTTGTTATGTTTATGTGTTTTGAGTATACATTATCCCATTTCCATATTAATTTTGACTTATGTATTAATTCCCTGTAGAAATAACCTTCTCCTATTATATATAACTCCTTTTTATATAATAAACCCAAAAACCCAATTATTATAACTTTAGCCAAATTTATTTTATCCCCACATGTTTAAATAAAACACCCACATTATAACCCCTTTGGCTAAAACATATCCTTATGGATATATCCCACCCCTATGGTAGTTAAATCACCTTGGTTTAATTAACCATATAATAAAAATATATGAAAAAACCTTTAAACATGTTCCATATGTGTTTAAAACCAAAATTTCCCAAAGTTTCATTTAAACTAAACTTCAAAATAAATAACCCCATCTCCTTGTATATTTTCCTTCCCCGACTCCCTAACCTGAGGTTAAAACCCTAATATGAGTTAAAATCCGCCATATATACCCCATACTCCCTACACTTCTAGTCCTAACCTCGGTTAAACCCCAGTTTAAAACCTGCCCAGATCATTTTTTCATTGAAAAAGTTGGTTTTCTGTATGAAATTTAACTAAATCCCTTTTATCATCAGGATTAATTTCAACCCTCCGATCCCCTCTATCCATTTGATCCAACGATTAAGAACCAACGCGATAGTTTAATACATTCCCATCCCTTCCCATATTGCGTAGCATAACAACCATTGGATTTTCCATCAGGTCCAAATCGGACGATCCATATGTAACCCGATGATGTCCTTTCCCCGCAAATTTTCAAACGATCTGGGCCCTTCGCTTTTAAAAGCCAAATATAACGGCGCCAGTTCATTTTCGCGCTTTTAAAATGCTCGACCGATGTTTTGGAAAAGTCGCTCGATATGGGTGGTTTTCCAAAACCACCCTGCGTTGACGTGTCACAAAACAATTCGATCGCGTTCAAAAAGTGATTTACTGCTTACCGCTCTAGAGCTACGCGAATACCACCCAGTCGTATTCTGAAACCACTCCTGCCTAACCTTTAGTTAATGTAGTTTAACTATAGTTTAAACTATGGTTTAATAACATTTCATAACCCAATGTTTTCATAACATTTCTTCTATTCGCGCCTTTTAACTTGAGAAACCTCCGCAAAGCCTATTTTCATTGAATTTTCACCATTTTGCGCCAGTAAACCTTTTAGAGCCTGTGCAGAGCCCTTTTCACTATTTTCGAACTTACCAATGAATCAGTTGCCATTTTAAAAGCCAATTTTGAAACTCCGAACTATTTAAACTACCATTTCCTCTGCAAAGATGCACCATACCCTCTGATAACTGAATTCATCAGAATTGAAGACTGCGCGCAACCTTGAAACCTCTTCGACCGCAATTGTACCTTTTTAAAGGTACTTTTCGTTAAACTTATCCACAAAAGCTTCAATTTTCAAAAGGAAAAACACAAATTTATCAGTTATCGCCTGTAATTATCTTAATTTCCCATACAAAGCTTGCAAAAAACATTCAAAGTACAGGGGAAACTCTATCAAATTTTCCCCAGAATCCCTCATTTCTGTTTTTTCAAGTTTTATCCATTCCTTGGTCATTTTCACCGCTAGAATTGATCATAGCCTTTCTTCTGAACATTAAAACCCTCTTTCCATCTAAAACTATGCTCGGAACCCTATTTTATCAGAGAAATTATCCAAGAGTCCCTTGTTTCCAATAGAAGAACTCAACAAAGAGTCTAAGCTTGATCTGTTCAGTTAAAAAATGACAAAGAAACAAGTAACCCCCAAATCAGGAGGCCCAAAAGCTCAGAAGAAGGCCTTTGCTAAAATCCCTCAGCTTGAGTCTTCTAAACTTGATAAACCCACCCCTGCACTCACTACTGATTCCACAGAAGTTTTCAGGCCTGTCCAACCTCCAGTTACTTCACAAGAAAATATTCCTATGATTGACCTTGATTATAGAATATTGGACCCTTCAGTAGAGTTCAATTTACTTGATGTCTATAACTGGTGTTTTGGCAAATCTATAGAGAAAGGTGATAAAGATATACCAGTCTGGGATTCCAATCTGCCAAAGTACATTGTCCCTCTTACTCATTCAACCCCTAATTTTGTCAGATTGTGTCAGTCCTATTATCTTCCAGAAAAAAGATGCATTGTCAATAAAGATAGAGAGGTCATATTTTACATCAATGAAGAATCCATAAACTCTATGCTGCAACTAAACCCTGACCCCAATGCTGCTTCATTATCAATAGAGGATTTAACTCAACTTTACCTAGACCTTGATTTTGCTTCTAAGTTCAAAATCTTCCAGACTTTTTGTCCCAAAAAGGTTCATATCCCTAAGCTCAATCCTCCATTTGATACTTTTGATTTTCCAAATGAAACCAGACAGATTGTCTCCATGCTATCATTCATACTGAGATACAACAGTGATGAATTCACTAATGTTGCTATCTTAGGTTTTCTGTCTACTTTGAGTCCTGGCCAGCCTCCATCCATTGTGTACAATTTTTCCAAGTTCATTGCAGAAAACATGCACTACCAATTGTCCAGATTGTCAGAAGAAGGAGTCTTCAGATATACCTCATATCTGCTTCATCTCTTTTTATATTATCAAGCAGACAAGTTTCCTATTGAGTTTCAGAAGATAGATCCAGAAGGTAATATACTTTCAGCTGTGTTTTGGTCATCAATTTTAAGAAAATGGAATAGGGAATACAACTATGCAGACTTTAATGACTTGTTTTTAGTACCTACTATGAATTTATTGAATAAAGAACAGACCCCTAGAATTAATGAAGAGACAAAGAGGATTTTACAGCTATCTAAGAGTTGTAAAATAGGGGATTGGTACTTATACAATAATTACACAGAGATTAGAGTATATGGTGCATTCTTGGCCCCATATAAATTGCCTAGATTTGTGGCAACAAGGATATTTTCTTTAGAATATTTGAGGCAGTTGTTGAATGCAGATGAAGTCACTTTCATAGCCTCTAGGAAAAAGACTCAGTTCAAACTGAAAAATCAAGTTGGGCCATTCATTTTGAACAACAAAGAAGCAGCAAATGAAATTAATGTCAAATTGAAAGAATATGAATTCCCATACAGCTTTATGTGGAATTATGATCCTCAGGGTATTTTAAATCAAATTAGATTGAGATGCAAATTGTCTGCTTTCTTGCATGATCCCAAGCCCCAAATTGAAAAATATGCCAATAAACTTGAATGGGAGTCAAATACTTTATTTGATGATGACTCATAGGGCATGCAGGGAAATAGTGGAAAAGAAAAACAGGTTGATCAAACACAGGTGGTTACAGTGAACAAAGAAGCTGAAATTGTTCATAAAAGAAATAGAAAGGAAGATAGTTTCACAGCTGAAACTATTCTAGATAAAAGATTCAGAATTCCCTACAATAAGAAAAGTAAATTGACTAATGAAGAAAAGGACAAAGAAATTAATGTTGAATATAACAATGGTCATGAAACTGACGATGAAGCAACACGGATAGTAACTGAAACACTCAAAGAACTTCAAAATGTCAAAATTGGAGCACAGTAGAAAGACACAGTCATGGTGAATAAACAAACAAAGGTTGACATGCCCTCTTCTTATAAAGAACCTGACAACACAGAATCAGATATTCAAATCAGGTTCAGACAAATCAAAGAAAAGAATGAAGAAATCAAAAGTGAAGCATATTCCAAGTTCCTTAAAGAAAAGCCTGGGAATAAAGATAGACTCCTTTCAGCTTTTGATTATTCTTCAAACAAATTAATGATGTCATTTCTCAAGCCCACAGTGGTTGATCCAAAAACAATTGCAGATTATTCAAAGACAGACCTTAAAGTTGATGCAGATGTCGTCTATGAATTGGACCAAATAGAATTCCATAGGAGCAATACAGAGATGTTGTATTCTAAAATAGTCAATAAGACTATGAATTCTATCAGGTTTGAGAAAACACTAATAAACCTTCAAAATCAAATGAAATTGGATAAAGCCTTATTATATGCCAATAACTTAAGAATCAAAGCATTGGAGGATATATTAATTGAAGCATGAGCTGACCCAACAAACATTGAAGGGGCAAAGGTTATAATCAAACAGAAAAATGAAGACATAGTTGCTCTCAGAAAGCAACTAAAATTGCCTCAAAGTGAAAATCCCCAGGCAAAAGAAATCCTTCAGCAGAAGACAGAAAATGATGAACTAAAACAACTTGTTCTAAAAATGACTACACAGCTCAAAGAAATGGAAATACAAACTGAAGCCTTGATGAAGGAAAATGAAGCATTAAAAAAGGGTAAAGAATTCATTCCTATAGTTATTCCATTAGTACGCATTGTTGTACCATCTACTCTAGCTGAACATCTTGCACCTCAAGGGAAATTGGCAAACTGCAGTGCCAATTTCATCAAAGGATAATTCTTCTACCGCATCTTCAAATACACAGGTACAAATAGGGACATATTTTTGTGTAACTAGCTCCAAAAATAGAAGAAAAGAGATATCAACGCCTTAGGAATAAGCCACTTCGAGGGGGCAACCTCCAATACATTACATAAATGAACAATTCTTGGATGATACAATTTACAAAACCTCCTTTCTATATATAGGAGTCCATGTGGCCATAATGTAATCTTAGTGGGCCAAAATGTAATCATAGCCGACCTAACAGTAATAATTTAATGGCACAATAATAACAAAATGGGGGTTACAAGGGTACAATAATAAAAATAAGGGGGTTAAACTAATAAAAATAAGGGACTATACTAGTAATATAGGAACCTAACATGCCCCTCTCCTTCAAAAAAGTGTTGTCCTCAATGCTTGAGTAGATCTGGGTGCTTCTGTATAAAATTCTTATCCTCCCATGTGGAATCTTCAGTGGGTAAGTTCTTCCACTTGATGAGATACTCTGAAATTGATCGATTTCATAGCTGTCGAGTTCTTGTTTCCGTGACCGCTTTAGGTTCCAATATGATTTTTCCTTCTTGATCAAGTTCTGGAAATATTGTTTGAACTGGAATATTTTCACCTATAACCTTCTTTGAGCATGAAACATGGAAAACTGGATGCACTTGCGAAGAAGCAGGAAGCTCCAATTTGTATGCCATAGTACCAATCTTTTGCAACACCTTGTAAGGACCATAGTACTTTGGCGATAATTTATTATCCTTCTTAGCTTGCTTGAGGGACATTTGTTTATATGGTTGTAGCCGTAAAAATACGCAATCTCCTACATCAAAACTTCTCTCGCTGCGATGTTGATCTGCCTGTTGTTTCATTTGATTTTGTGCCAAATTCAGGTTATCCTTTAAGAGTTGGAGAACTTCTTGCTGATGCTCGATGTGATCTTCCACTGCTTGAACCTTCTAATTTTCCCTTAAATATGATGTGATCGATGGTGGATGATATCCATAAAGTGCCATAAATGGGGTCATTTTTGCTGTAGTATGGAAGGAAGTGTTATACCACCATTCAGCGAGAGGTAACCACTTGACCTATTGTGTTTGTTTATCAGATACAAAACAACGAAGATATCCTTCCAAACATTTATTTACTATCTCAGTTTGACCATCAGATTGAGGATGATAAGATGAGCTATGAGCTAATTGAGTACCCAAACAAGAAAATAACTCCGTCCAAAAATTTCCAGTAAAAATGGGATCTCTGTCGCTCACAATAACCCTTGGGCTTCCATGTAGCTTTTGAATTTTATCCATAAATGTAGTAGCAATTGTACTTGCTTTAAATGGATGAGATAATGCACAAAAGTGTGCATACTTGGTAAGTCTATCAACTACCACCATGATGACACTCTTTCCTTCGGACTTAGGTAAACCTGTGATAAAATCCATTGAAATCTCCTCCCAACGTTGACTTGGAAGGGATAAAGGTTGTAGAAGTCCTGGGGTCTTAATTGTTTCCACTTTATTCTGCTGGCAAACCAAACATTCCGCCACAAACTTTCGAATATCAGATTTAAGGCCATCCCAAAAAAATTCTTTCTTCACCCTGTGGTAAGTTTTTAAAAATCCTGAGTGTCCTCCTAAAGGAGTAGTGTGCAATTCCAGAAGAATCTTTTGTTTTAGTTGGGAATTCTTACAAAGATATAAGCGATCTTTGTACCATAAGGAATCATTTTTCCAACTAAATGTATTAGATGTATTAGGATCTTGCTGCAACTTTTGAATGAGTGTCCATACATCTTTGTCCTTCTTCCATTCATCTCTTGCTTCGGTTATCCAATCTGGTTGGATAATAGAAATGGCACAAAGCAATGCTTCCACCTCTTCATTCTTTCTTGAGAGTGCATCTGCAACAACATTTAGCTTCCCTTTTTTGTAGATTATTTCAAAGTCATAAGCCAACATCTTTGTGACCCATTTTTGCTGCTCTTCTGAAGATAGTCTTTGTTCCAAAAAGTGTTTAAGACTATCATGATCAGTTTTTACCTTCAAGTGTCTTCCCATTAGGTAAGTTCGCCATTTCTTTAGTGCATGCAGTATTGCTAACATTTCCTTCTCATAAATAGGTTTCTGTAAATACTTCCCTTTGATTGGACGACTTTCAAAAGCAATGGGTCTTCCTTCCTGCATTAAAACTGCACCAATTCCATTTCCTGAGGCATCACATTCCACAATAAAGGTTTTTGTGAAGTCTGGCGTAGCTAAGACCGGTGCTAGGCACATTGCCTCTTTAAGATGTTCAAAGGCCTTAGTTGCTTCAGGAGTCCATGAAAATGCATCTTTCATCAAAAATGTTGTTAGAGGTGCTACTATTCTCCCATAATTCTTAACAAACTTGCGATAATACCCTGTTAACCTGAGAAATCCTTGCAACTGCTTTATGGTTATGGGGACTTTCCATTCCTTAATGGCTTTAATTTTTTTAGGGTCTACTTTAACACCCTCGTGAGATACAATATGACCTAGATATTCACCTCTTGTACTCCAAATAAACATTTGGATGGTTTTGCATATAGTTGTTTCTCCTGCAATAGTTTGAGCACCCTGTCAACATGGTCAACATGATCCTTCCAAGACCTGCTATAGATTAGTATATCATCAAAAAATACTAACACAAATTTTCTAAGGAAGGGTTTGAAAATGGAATTCATCAACCCTTGAGATGTAGAAGGGGCATTGGTAAGGCCAAAAGGCATGACCAAAAATTCATAATGATCCTCATGAGTTCGAAATGTTGTTTTTGGAATATCTTCAGTCTTCATTCTAATTTGATGATATCCTGAATGAAGATCCAAATTGGTAAAATAAATTGCTCCATGTAATTCATCCAATAATTCATCAATCACCGGAATGGGAAATTTATCTTTAATGATGAGCTTATTGAGCACCCTATAATCTGGACACATTTGCCATGATCCATCCTTCTTGTGTACCAATACTACAGGAGCACAGAAAGAACTTTGACTAGGTTGAATTATACCCGCCTCTAACATTTCTGCAATCATACATTCAATTTCGCTCTTTTGGACATAAGGATATCTATAAGGCCTAATGTTTGGAGGAAAACTTCCTGGAATCAAATGAATATCACGATCATGATCATGAAAATGTGGGAGTCCTTTGGGAGTTTCAAACACCTTGGAATGATTGTCCAAGACTTGTTGGAGATCTGCAGAAATAGATGATTTTGATGTTGGAACTTCTAGTGAGCATAATTGTGCAATTACTCCTCGTTGTTATTTCTTTAGAAGCTTTGTCATGACATTAGAGCTTATTATCCTTCCCGGCTTCCCTTCAATACCCCGTAATTCGACTTCCTTTCCTTCTGAAAAAAATTTCAAGAAAAGTTCTTGAAAATTAAAAGCTACCATCCCCAAAGATTGTAACTATTGTACTCCTAGTACAACATCAGCACCTCCCATAGGAATGGAAAGCATTGGACTAGTCAACACATATTCCCCCATGGTTAGCTTGATATTATGGCATTTTCCAGAGCAATTTATAGTTCCTCCATTTGCAACCATCACTTTACATTCTGGTGCTGGGTATATGAAACAATTTAATTCCTTGGCTACCTTACAATGAATAAAATTGTGGGTGCTACCTGAATCAATCAACACTATTACCTTTTTCTTCTTGATATGTCCTTCTATCTTGAGAGTTTGAGGAGTGGTAATTCCTGCCAGTGCATTACACGATATGGTCGGATTCATTTCTTCCTCTTCTAGGGCTGGTTCCTGGTGTATATCCTCTTCTTATTCATTTTCTTCTTCCTCTTCACAATCTATGTAAAATAATTTCTTCTCAGCACACTTATGACCTTTAGTGTATTTTCTATCACAACCGTAGCAAAGCCCTTTTGCTCTTTTTTCTTCCAATTGTTGTGGTGTCAACCTTGTAGGTTGTGGAAATCTAGGCGTAGCAACACTTCCTTCTTTATAGAATTGAGTGGTAGGCTTCCTTGTCGCCATAATTTTACATTCAACTTTTCTTGCCAACCCGAATGCCTTCTCCAATGAATCAGGTTCCAAAACGCGAACTTCATGTTGGATGTTATCCTTTAAAGTGCCTATGAAGAGATCAATCCTGTGTTCCTCTGGAATATCAGTTACCCTTATATTCAATTTTTTGGAAGTCCTCAATGTGCTCCCCCACTAAACCCTTTTGTTTGAGATTTATCAATTGGCTAAAGAAGGTGTTGCTCTTTGTATCCTCATAATGTGCTATCATTTCCTCCGTAAAAATTGACCAAGTGAAAATTTTTTTACGGGAGCAAAGCCATTGATACCATACAAATGTATTTTGTTCTAAATGTAAAGTTGCAATGCGTACCTTTTGTGTGTTTTGCACGTTATGGGGATCAAAATATTGCTCCATCTGTAGTATCCATGTTACAGGATCCTTTCCATCAAACTTCCTCATATCCATTTTTGGAATATGGTGGTTCTTCCTGCCAACATTAGAGTTTATGAAATCACGATTGACATTTATTTTGTTCTCATCATGAGGTTCTTCTACTATCTTTTCACCATTAGGAAACATTTCTTCTATCAACTTTGTCAAACCTTCGATGTCTGCTTTTAGATCATTCTTCATGTTTTCCATGTTGTATTTCATGTCATCCATCTTAGCTTCCACACCTTTCTTCAAACCGTCCATCTTTGCTTCCACGCCTTTCTTCAAAACTTCCATTTCATTTTTTATTTCTCTTTGCGAGAGTGAAATTTGTTGCACTTGCTCTTGTAATTTTGATATATCATGTTGCAATTCTCCATCTTCATGAGTCATGGTAGAGCCTTCTGAAGGCTTAATGGGTGTTGAATTCTTTTTAGGCACCATTTTAGAATCCAATATTGATACCTATTCTACAATATTCCCTTGGAATCAATTCAAATTGATTCTTCAAACAAGACTTATGCAATTCGCAAAAACAAATACACACCTTTTTCTTGATTTTGAGGAGCTCGATATTGAAATTGGATTATCTCTGTGATTGTAGCACTTCAATATCTGAATTTTGGTACTGATGTATCCCTTTGAATTATCTTTCGAATGCCATAGGTCTGACCTGATTTGGATTCTCCAAGACAAATTTGTGTCCAATCTCCCACAATGACCTAATTATGGACTAGTTCAGTACAACGAACTTGTACGAATTTCCACGTGTCACTGTTTCATCCTTCAGCTCTAAAATTGATAGCCAAGAAACTACAGTCAGTGTACTAGTGACCAATTTTTACGGTACTCCAATCCGATGCTCAGAGAGAGAGTTATGAAGATTTTTCCACGATCACCTTTTTGAGATGAAATTCAGGAGCCTGAAAAGCACTACCTTCCACAGATCATATCTCCGAAAATGTTGTGAACCAAGCTCTGAAATTTTTTGATGATTTTCCTTAGGATTTCGGCTTCACACCCTACGAATTGCAACTTCTGAGACTTCGTAGAAAAAAAATTATAGCGCAAATGCCACGATGACCTGTTTAGGAGCCTGAAAAAGACCTAACTTACACAGATCGTATCTCCCAAAATATTGTGAACCAAGCTTTGAATTTTTTTGAAAATGTTCCTCAGGATTTCGGCTTCGCACCCTAAAAATTTCAGCTTCTGAAACTTCGTAGAAAAAAATTGATCGCAAAAATTCCACGATGACCTGTTTGGAGCAGCGAAACCCTAGAATCCAAAGCTTTGATACCATATGTTGTGTAACCAGCTCCAAAAATAGAAGAAAAGAGATATCAACGCCTTAGGAATAAGCCACTTCGAGAGGGAAACCTCCAATACATTACATAAATGAACAATTCTTGGATGATACAATTTACAAAACCTCCTTTCTATATATAGGAGTCCATGTGGCCATAATGTAATCCTAGTGGGCCACAATGTAATCCTAGCCGACCTAACAACAATAGTTTAAGGGCACAATAATAACAAAATGGGGGTTACAAGGGTACAATAATAACAATAAAGGGGTTACACTAATAACAATAAGGGACTATACTAGTAATATAGGGACCTAACACAGATACAGGAGCTACAAACTTGGCAAAAGCTTTGGAAGAGATGACTTTAAAGAATGATGAGATCAAAAATTTGAGAAAAGCTAATGCAAACTTGGAATCTGCCTACAAAAATGTTGTAATTACTTCCAAGGAACATGAACAAAGAGTAAAAACATTAGAAGAAAGGATCTCGGTCCTCCAAAAAGAAGTAAATCTCACAGATCAGGTTGCATACATAAAAAATAATTTATGGACAAAAATGATTGAAGGCATTCACTCACAATGGCCTTCTATTCGGATAATATATGAGCAAAAAGAGTTGCTATAGGTTGCAAATGCAGAAATTGATAAAACCAAGAAAGAAATTGAAAATAAGCCACCACAAGCAGTTCAACTCATATCATTTTTGAATAGCAAAAACAGGGAAGAATTAAAAGAGTTGAAAATTGCTGACAGAACAGAGGCCATCCTTCAAATTAAGAAAGTCCTGAATAAGAGAAACATGATGAATAATTTGGAAGACAGGTGTAAAGATATGAACTTGGCCATCACAATATTTTGGGCCAAATACAAAGTATTATCAGAAGCAGGTTTACCAGACATTCATGCATTGAATGACAAATTAATGCCACAAAAGGATTATGATCATAAAATTAGAGCTCATGCTAAGGAGCAAGCTAAATAGCCTTTGCCTCAAGGATCTCCTAGTGGAAAAGTACTACTTCAATATTTTGAAAATTTGTTCTTTTTGGAAAATGAAATCAAGCATATGTTCACAGTAAAGCCAAACTTTGGTAAATATACAGAACCTGATGAAAGCTATAGGAAACTAAAGAATATGAAGATCCCCACTGCTGAACATTGGCAAGAATTCACAGATCTGATGTCAATTTGATAGGTAAAGAGCAAGAAAATCACATGAAAGATCATATTTTACTTTTACTTTATCGTGAAAAAATCAGTGTCAAAGTGTATCAGGGTCAAAGTGTATCAGTAAAATCAAATTGTTATTGTTGGTCATTTTTCAATTACAGCAACGAAACAGTGAAAAGCAGAGATAAAGAATATCAGAGTTGAAAGTCAAAGAAAGGAATGTTCTACAACCACCTTCCACGAGAAGATGCACCTAATGCCAGCTATGCTCACAGCACATCAAAAATAAGTTTAGATAAGATAAACAGTTCTATTTTTCCTTGAAAAAGAGGACAACTTGAAAACTATTTTGCTGTTGTCCCTCTTCTTATGTAATGTTTCCTATTTTTTGCTTGAGATATTATCTCAAACTTTAGATATTTTGTAAGTAATTCAATTATATAAATACTTCATTATTCAAAGTATTTTGTGTGGAATAAAATTTCTCAAGACTACTATAGTCATTTTGCTGGACATATTGAAGTTGGTGTGAGTCAATTAGCGAAGCAGTAGACTGGAAACGAGATTAAAGACATCATAACTAAGGATTCTCGTGGTGACAAGATAAGTCTCTTATTTTTCCTGTTTTCAGTGTTTTCCTTTAAAATTTTACATACATTCATTTAATGTGTTTCTATTTTGTAATGATCAACTAAGGAGAATTTAAACAGGATTAGTGATAATAAGCTCCTTGTTTTAAACTAGTTGGCATTTTTATGTTTTCTGCTTGATAACCGAACCATAGAATTCTTAATTGCTCTAGGTCCCAGTTTGATCCCCTCCTTCAATCCTCTTTTCTGTAACTAAAGGATTCTTAAGTGCCCTTTTTTTCAGATTTCACCCAATCCATCAACAAAGCCTATTCAAAGCCTTAGAAGGTCGTCTATCCTGCCCTTAGTACATTTTCATCTTGTTTCCATCTACAATTTCAATTACTTCAAAATATGCAATAAAGCACATTCCTTCAATATCTACTATCACGACTGGTAAACTTCGCATAGGGATGATCTTCTGCTCATTAGCCATTCTAAAATGGATCGATGACCATTAAAACTATGGTTTTCCCATTTTCTCCCATGTTTTCTTAGGCAACACATTGGCATGAGATCCCAAATCCAAGATTACCCGATCCATGTCATAGTCTTTTATTTGCGCGGTTAATCTCATTTCCCTTCCTGTCCTCTTCTTATGCTTATGAAATTTATTTACTGTGCACGACTTGCTGTGTGGTTCTTATTTCCTAGCCCAGGAGTCTATTAGCTCCTGAGTCCTTCAACGACCTTGTGATCTCTCAACAGCTTCATGCAGGTCTGCAAAAATGACTTTAATATGGTTGGATCAAAATCCTTCATCACAGTAATTACCTTGGTGCTATCCTTCTTCGGTATTAACCACTGCAATGACTGCAATTTAGATGTGGAAGCTACAAGATCCATGAAACTTCACTTCGCATCCTTAAATGTCTCCCTTTCTCTCTGAATTTTGAATCCAAGATTCTTTTCTATGGTCTTCCGAACCCATGTGTTTTCCATCGACTTCTTTCCTTCATCTGTATCATCTAATGTGACTATGCCACTTCTTATTAAGATGTTTATGCATGGGTCATCTTCCCTTGGTTCAACAATCATCATCTGTAGGTTCTACGTAGGTTGTTCATTTTGTTTCTCCTACATATTTTCTATTAGAATAGGACAATATTGGATTAAAAAATCAAAATCTCTACAATACATGTAAGAAACTACAGTGGGGTTCTCACAATCCTTTGCAAACTACCCAACTTCACCACAGTTGTAACGTATGACTTAACCACATCCTCGACCAACACCTCCTCCTTGTCTGCATCCTCGGGCATGGAATCCTCCACACCCTATAGGTTGGGTGTGTTCCTCATGTGCATGCCCTTCAGCTTGCATTCTGTATCCGCCTAGAGTTTGATCCATCATCAAGTCATAGCTTCGACAATTATTTTCATCATGCCCTACTGATCTACAGAAGTTAAAAAACAGATGCTTGGGGGTCTGCACATACTTTTGCAACAAATAACACTCTTTTTTGGGATGTTGACCTGCAATCCTACATAAGTTACACCAAACTCCTGATCCTGGGTTCAATGGATTATGCGCTCCACTATTGATATATTCCTTGAATACAGGGCATTGATACTTATAATGGCCTTCTACCTTACACTTTATACACCATAACTCAGATCAAATTTATGACTTGACTTCCTTACCCTTCTTTAGATCTTCCAGCTCCAAATGCATTGCTGCCAGTTGGCTCTGAATTTTTTGTACCCCTACATCGGTATCTGTGACTGACAAAGCTTATAACTTCATAGAAATTTCTAGAGCCTTGTATTGTGTTGATATCTTCTACTATGTCAACAAAAGCCTGATATGCGGAAATAGCAAAGCTATAAACCACTTTTTGTGCTTTTATTCAGGAATTTGGAAGTTCACTTGTCCCATTAACATCTTGAACCTTAGATGCAATTCCTAAACATACTCAGTTACCACATGCATAATCTCCTTCAACTTAGTGATACACTGCAACTGTGATTTTGGCTTCTTACATTTAGTTCTTTCTTTATCTCATCTAGTGTGGCATCCTGATGCGTCACAAAATACTTCATATACCACGTCAGCACCCTTTCCTACATTGCTATGACAAGCTACGCTTTCTTTATATCATCATTGGTGACCTATCGTGCTTTCCATAATACTTCAGCAACAAACCAAAATTTCTCAGGATCCTCTTATCTCTTACCTCAGAAAATAGGCATCCTAACCTCATTAGCCATGTCTCTTAGGGGAGGGGGAGGTGGAGGTGGAGGTGGAGGGAAAGTATGGGGAGGGGGATGTGGTATGAAGGGAGTAACAGGATGGGGAATCCCAAAGGCACCCTAATGATATCCAAATCATAACTGCAACACACCTCTAGGGGTTGTAGGGTTACTTCCTTCTTCTTTGCTTTTTTATCCACTCAACAATGAAGTGTAATCAGTCTCAAGGTAATTTTTGCGATCCACTCTGTATCATTTTCCACTTTGCGAAGATCCGCCTCCAAAATTAAGCCCAAAAATTAATATAATTGCATCTATAGTACACCCTTTTCACATAAAATCATCTTAATCCACAAATTTAAAGAATTCAAGTACTTACCTCATAGACCCTTGAAACATCTTCTCTTAGCTTCACTGTAGGATACAAATGTGTCTATGTCAAATACAGTTATAAATACTCTGAAAATATTGTTGATCCACATATAAAAAACTATTTAGATCTTGTTATTAGTCTCATTGAGTCGTTGTAAAAATTCAGGTCTCCACGTAGTAGGCTCATCATTATTAAAACATTTATTGTTCTCAGTCAACCTTGACTGTAATGTTCCTTTTTCGGGAATTTCTGCAATATGGTCCTCAAGGACGCTGTATAAGGAAGGTAATGCAAAAATAAGTTGAACCAGGACTTGGATGCCCTTGTTAACTCATTAGAAGCTTTACTTCCAAAATTTTAGCCCAAAGAAATGACTCTAGATGGGTTATTCAAATCTCCCCAAACTAGATCCCTAAAAGATTGCTCAAAGAGAGAGCTTACAGCAATACATGAACACAATCATTAAAATCTGCAAATCTGAATATGTCATAAGATGAAATATAATAAATCCAATATATCTATTAGTATCTCAGCAGAAATATACAGAAATATCATGAGGAATAAACCCCTCATGCAATGGGAATCAATCTCCAAAGATAACACATGAAATACAAGAGATGCAGTAACTGCACAAAATGCCGGAAAGCAGTAACTATGTTGTCTCTATGACAATAGCTACTGCTGTAGATGTCAATACATGAAATATGGCTGATACATATAAATAAATGCCCAAGAATAGAAGAATGGGCTCCAATACAAGATTTCTAGCCAATCTAGGAGAGATTGCTAGAAATGCCGGAAAATGTACAATGTGACAAATAACTTGTCACTACAACTGAATCAAAATAAGAATGAGGATATGGCAGATCTGAAATAATCATGCCCTCCTATGATAATTTTCTCAAGAAAAGGGTTGATCCCTCTTACTAAAAAACATTCCTCCTGACAAGCTAAAATGACCCTCCCAGCAACTGCCTGCATAAAATAACGCAGTTTCTGCCCTAGACTACACTGTGAGAGATGGTGAATGATTGGTCTAGTGCCAAAGATCTAAAATAAAGCCTTGGAGTCTCCTATGCTGCTCCTCTAAGTAATGTGCAAGAACTCCACTGGAGAATAAGACGAAAATGACTCTGAGAGTTCCTCTGTTGCTGCTCCCAGCAACACAACGTTTTCTGCTCAAAATAATAACGTTGTAGCTGAAGGGGTATGCTTGGCCAAATGATGGAATGAGGAAATGAAGCTCAAACCCTCTCCTTCCTTGAGGATGAGGAATGGATTCCCGACCGGGAACACCCTTGGGTTCAAGAACACTACAACCCTGAAAAACAGCCTGGGGATGCAAGTATTTGCAGACCCAATGAAAATAATAAGCTAATGCATAATGAAAATGGGCTGCCATCTCCTCCTTATAAAGCAAATGAAATATTCTCACCATGGGTCCCATTCGCACTTGCCTCTAGCTCATGCAAGTGGAGCCTCGACTAAAACTGCGTTGTCCAAGTAGGTTCAATGTATCTAGACAGTTTTAGTTGACTTGGTCAAAATGACTAGATCAAGCATGATCCAATCCTTTTCACACCATGTGGTGCTCAATTCAGCTGCTTTATTATTCCTCCTTTCACACAAGGAGTGTTATTTCTCCATCTAAAGGTGTTAAG
The DNA here is from genome assembly GCA_034641835.2 of Pinus albicaulis. NCBI lineage: Eukaryota > Viridiplantae > Streptophyta > Pinopsida > Pinales > Pinaceae > Pinus > Pinus albicaulis. The sequence continues at coordinate 185,023,672 of CM076571.1, read as the reverse complement.
GTGTCTCCTTACCCATTTTATTCAACAAAATGAAAATATGCAAACTATAATGTTCCTTTTAGCTTGAGGCTAAAAATTGGGAACATTACATTGACAACCATTCATGTATCTCATTGGAAAATGATGAGAAGAAAATATCGCTCTGTTCCATAAAAATATATCTCTGCAACCAAGCTTCAGTCGATATACCTTCATATATACCCAATCCTGTATTTCCTTTCTTGTTGGATGCCACATCCACATATCCCTCAATCAGATCCTGGGCTCGACAACATAATAATTTTTTGGCTTTGATGGGTCAGACCCACAATCAGAGTTGATGCACAACCAAGAAAATCCTTTACTACCGGTCCTTTTCGGCAATGACTTGCAAAGCAGATCACAGTCTCACCCGAGGCAATATTATGGAATGATAGAACGAATTTTCTACATCCAGAGGGACAATAGGGTGTGGATATCGTGCTAACCTCATTTCTTATCCTTTCCTGAACTACGCAGATGCAGTTATCTACTTCCACAACTTATGCCTTATTCATCACTCTAATACTATTCCACATTGTGCTATTATCAATCTTATACAATATTAAACCCAATATAACACATATACACAACATAAAGGAATTCACAATTCATAAAACAACTTAAAATACATATAATAAGAAAAATACATAGATACGCACAAATATGCTTCGAAATTCCTTTTCTTTATTAATGATCTGTCTTCTTCAGTACAATAATTTTGTAACCTACACACACAATTGAAGATGGTCTGCACACACAAGTGTAAACTCTTCAAGGCCTCCATGCACATAGCTATGGAGCCTTCCCCTAAGACCCAAAATAGACTAAACCACATATATTTCACAATTTTCTCTCATACAATGATGGACTTATTCTCTCTTTGACTCAATATGACATTGCTTTATATAGCCTTTACATCTTACAATGCGATGGTCGACATACCATGGGAAGACTCAAAAATAACAAAATAAACCTGATCCCTTTACAAAAATATAGGCTTTGACTCATCCCAAAGCACCTAAAACTCTATGTTGTTGATTTCTCTTTGCTAGATCACACACTCAACTCCTTGAGTTGTGGTGCATTTTACCTAAAAATGGACCAAGTTGGGCCTTGCCGAACATTCACTGAGTAGGTAGGCAGAAATAAGTTGGAAGGGGTTTTCCTAGAGGACAAAAGATATGAGAAAGGTAAAATAGGATGGAATTGTGGCTACTGCTGGATAGATTACAATCTATTCTAGTTTAGATGTTGTTGGTGTTGTGCAAGTTATGCCTGATTTTATTCAGGATCTACTGAAGGTCGCCACAAGTGGGGTCTATTAATAATTACATTTAATATTTATATTTCCCCACTATGATTTTTCTTAGGATATTAGCTATACATTATTGGAATAAAGAAGTAAAGAATGTCTCATATGCACTTGTTAGGGTAACATCTGTTCTCTTCTACTTCTAATTAGAGGGACGTTTAGAGTTGATCCCTGGTCTCCCAATTCATATGGTATATTGATTTGGAATGGGTATTGTTGACATGGGAATTAATTTGGTACTATGAAAGTGATTAATGCAATTGCTATGGTTGGTCACCAACTAGGAATTTGAATTTGGTCCATTTATGGATACTGGAATGTGTACAAGTAGGATATATATGTGGAATATTATCCCAAATTTATTTTTAAAGCCTTGGGGAACCCTCCCATTGTTTGGAGCACCATCAATATTCTATGGAAGTTAATACTGGTTGGTCTATAAACTATTCCATTAGAGTAGTTAAATATCAGGATACATCTAGGACAAGTACATACAACTCCATTACAAATTTCCTAGAGTATATATTCTAGGATTATCGTACATTTCCTCCTAGAAATTTTTATAGCCAATGGTTAGTAAGTATTAGTTTGTTTCCATATTAGCATTGTTGTCATAAAGATGAATGGACCAGTGGATCAAATTCTGTAGTGGGCTCCATTTTATGTTACCGGGCATTAGCTTTCTCTCGACGACCACCTAACTCATTGTTTCCTCTCTTTACAACTATTTCTCCTCTATTGATACCATTGTTACCTCCGCACCCTTCATTCATCCCAGTGACTCCAACTATTACACCATGAGTAGAGAAAGGGGCAACGACCGACATACTAGGTGTGACATAGGTATAGGTCACCCTCCCACCTCCCCTATTGCAGAGAATAATGGATAATGTATGACCATGTCATCCCTTCCCACATCTACCGTCAAGTTTTATATTTGGAGGTTGAAGAAGCTTGCTAAGGTCACAACATTGTCTAGTTTCTCTACAATAGTTTGGCTCGTAGTCTCCTAGATTAGGAAAAGGAGAAATCTCAGGCCACTTGTTGGATAAATAAGCTTTCTGTTAATAATTCCTATGCCACCACCTTCATGTAGTGTAAATCCTATTACATTCACATTAAATTACCTACTGACCTTCCCTCATCCCCTAGACCATCCATTTCCACCTCTATGTCCATTGAAGTCGCACCTGCACCAACCAGTCTGGATACTGGTAGTCACCCTTCCCCAGTTCGTGTGTATCAGGTAGATGTGGCGCCTCCGGAGCACACTCAGGTGAAGGTTCCACCTCTTTTTGATCCAGTCTTATGCATGAATGTAATAAAATACAGATATAAGCATAAATACAAAGTTTTAGTAGAAATAAAATATGCTTACACACAAAATGTAAATAAACTATCTCGGGCAATGGTAGATGATCTCTTAGAAGAGATGTGGCGACTACATGCCTCTTAAATGTGTTACAATGAGTTCAAGGGCCTATTTATTATTTAGAAACAATGGAAAACCCTAATCATCCAAAAACCTAACCTTAGGAGATGAATCACCAAACTTGTGGGCCCCATTGATGTAAATTGGTACATCAACTTCCCGAAGTCGTAACTTTGGGATACGATATTTGTTTGACACGCATGATACCTTGTCAAAAATATCTACCCGAGGAATACAAATTTCGACCACAAACATTAGATAATGACTTAATTTTTTCAATTTTCCAAAAATCCATTGTTTAGGGCCTCAAAATGACTCCAAAAGTTCAAGACCCGAAAAATTGCCAAAAATAGTATATTGTGCTAAAATGAAGGAAATTGAAAAAATGAAATTAACAATGGTGGGGTCCAAGTGGAATAGGCTGGTGGCCACCAATCTCCACCTGGATAAGTCCCCCTGCACCCCCCCCCCCCCCCCCACCATTACGAAGCAATGGTCCCCATTGCGTTGAGTGCCTCCATGAGATGGGGAAACTTCTATTGAACTTAGTCCCCGTTCAACCACTTGCCTTGGTGGAGGAGTTGGCCAACTTTGACAACCTGATACAATTGTATATTTTGTTGGAATTTTTTCTTGATTTGTGTGTCCATGATCCTACCAGTTTTTGTTTGTTCAATGTAGTCTAGGTTTAACTCTGTTGGTGTGAGTTGTTATGCAATGTATAATGTGTCCAGTAATGTTGGAAATTATGGTCAATGGAGGTCCACATTGAATGCTGGGTGCAACAAAAGGAATGGTGCAATGTTGAGCTTGAAAAAATTATCCCTTACAACGTTAGTGATGGTGTCAGGCCCATATCAGAGCAGGAAAATCTTGTGGTGGGGCCCAATGAGGCACTCCTTCTGCAAATGTAACCAAACTTTGCCGCCAACCTGAAATTTGTGTGGCACCCGATGGCGGATGTGTTGAATGCGCTCAATGAAGTTGTTAGCCCCATTAGCTTTAGACTGGACAAGACTCCAATCTGCCTGAGTAGCTAAAATTGGTATGGCCACATCAATGGGACATAGTGGATGGAATCCCAACCCCAATTGAAAGGGGTTATGACTAGTTGAGCTATGGAGAGCTCTCTTGTAGCTTTGTTGGACATAGTGGAGGATTTAATCCCATGTGCATGGATGCTTTGTTTTGTACATGCGCAACATGTGTACGATCATCCTGTTGACGAGATTTGTTTGGCCATCAGTTTGGGGGTGGAAATCTGTGACTTAGTGATCTTGGTATCAAACATCGACTAGAGATTTGACCAAATTTTACTTAGGAACTTGTTGTCCCGATATGTGATAATGGATTGTGGGATCCCAAAGTGCACCCACACTCATACAAATAAGAGATTAACAATTGGTTTTTTTGTGATACTCTTATTGCAGGTCGCCAGAATGTCCATCTTCAAGAATCTTTTGATGACCACAAAAACACAGTCGTTTCCATGTTTAGTAGAAGGAAGGCCCGACATGTAATATGTGGAGATGGATTCCCAAGGTCGACTAGGAGTAGGAAGAGGAGTGTATATGCCTTGCTTCTTGAAGGTAAATTTGGGAATGGCGCAGGTAGTGTAGGATATGATGTACTTCCCAACATATTGTCAAAGGTTTGGCCAATAAAAATACTTCTATAGCACTACCACTATTTTCTTTACCCCAAAATTTATAGCGACCTGACTGTAGAGTACCTCCCAAATCATCTTGGCACACTCACTTGAAGGAACACAAATTTTTCCCAGGTGGCATAACAGTGCATCCTGGAGTGGAAATTTGGAACTTGCTTTCCTTCTAGAAGCATCTCGTATGTGTCGCCAAATTCTGGATCACTCTTGTAAAGATGCGGCCACCCCAAGTCTCGTGCCCATAAGAGTCAAGCATAGTGGTCAACACCATGAAATACGGTCGACTAAGGTAGTATGCAACGTTTTTGGTGTTGATCTTCTTCTACTTAATGTTCAAATGGAACTGTTGTAGGTGATCAAGAGTTCATGAATTTTGCTGAAAATTGAAAGTGCTTGAAACTATACCGAACATGTGTGACTGGGTATATCTTATCATTTTGATTCTGGCACTGCGAAAGGTTCAAAAAACCAATGTCGTATGAGGGAGATATCGCGTTCTGATCAATTTCCCAAACATCTAAAATTGTGACGAGTTTTACTGGGATGCCCAGTCAACATGCAGAGGTACAGTCAGCAAAAAGGGGAATATTCCTGAGAATATTTTGTTTTCCAAGCCAATGACTTTTCGCCAAGTGGAAAATTCTGATTCGTTGATGTGGATGGTACGTTGTTGTTTTGGGGCCAATGGATGGGTGACATGTGGCCAGCCTTGACGCTGTCACCTGTCCCCTTTATGGTTGAATAAATTTTCGTTAGGTCCGGGGGGTTCGACCCCACGACCTTAGGCGTGTGCACAAAGAATCTCCACCAACTCCTCTACATGATGTTCTTTACCTCTTAGGGGCACCAGAAATATTTATGTTTTAAACATATGGTATATCAAGGGGGGACCGCCGGCAGTCCCAACCCACCGACAACCCTAAATGTTATCGTCACATGTTACAACCTCATCGTGACATATGTTGTAACTTACGACGGTTATGAAACCTTAACACTCGGCGGCATTAAACTCCAAAGACCTCACATGCAATAACTTCTGGTTAGTGCCGATGGTTAGCAGAACTCCACCACCACTCCAAGTTCCACTCCAACATTTAAATGTGGAAGTTAATAAACTGCGAGTTTGGAGGTTGGCATGTGGCCACCCCCTACCCTAGCATTTATGTTACGGTTAGTTTGACTGGCGGAAATTTCAGTGCGTTACTAAAAATTCAATGTTTTTCTATTTTTAACTGTAGTTCTCCAGTTTTAGTGGAGGTTTTGTAGGAGATATTGGGAAAAAGGATAAGAGGGTCAATTTTCGACCAATTTGGGTGAAACAAGAGTCTACATATACTAATTAGAGAATTCTAGATCCATTGGTGTAGGGAAAAAAAACCATTGGAATCTTGTAAACACATGTATTTGCAAAATTTTTAGCATAATGAAAGATGGACATGCCATTGGGAGCTAGACCAACAGATCTAGCCCAGGAGGGGTGAACTACTCCATCATGCCTGCTATGTAAATCTTATGTGTGGTTTTATTTCTCTATTATACATTGTTGTTTAGTGTTATTTATGCTTATTTTCATGCTTATAATTCACAAATTCATCTATGTTTCATGGTTAAATTCCTCAATCCTTAAGAAAACAAATGGAGACAAATATGTACATGTTTTGTAATGGAAAATACACTTAGCACATCAAACTAATACAATCCTTTCAAATTAGGTTGGTATCAAAGCTAGAGTTTATTCTCTGGTGTTGTTGTGTGCAAATATTTGTTTCACTGTTTGCAAATTTTCACATGCTTAATAGGCTCAAGCTCAAGAGAGAAAAAGGCAAATTGGTGGAAGCAAGAGGGTCTCAAAGTGAGCCACAACAAAGTAGGGAAATGTTTCCACATTCTCCACCGCCTTGTTCACCTCCTAAAGAAGCAAAAGCAGCATTAACCATGCCTCCATAGGAAGGAGAAATCCATGAAGAAGTGGATCCCAAAGAGGAAGAAAGAGTGTTCAGGAAAGCATTCCTTGACATGAGTGAGATGGTGAGAATCCTTTATCAATAAAGGAATGAGAAGCTAGAAGGAGAAGGATCCAAACTTCACAAGGAAGGACATGGATCATCAGGAGGTCATAATGATGAATATTAGTCAAAGAAGGGCAATGGAGGAAATGGAGGCAGTGGAAAGTCACCATCCTCACCCTCATCATCATCATCCTCTACTTCATCTTCAGTACATCAGCCACATAATTCAAATAACACTGGTAAAAGTCCTTTTCTAAAACTTGATGTTAAGTTTGAATTTCCAATGTTTAATGGTGAAGTCAATGCAGAAAATCTTGATAATTGGATTAGGCAATTGGAGGTCTATTTGAGAATTCAGAACCTTCATGATGATGATGCCAAAATCCAATTAGCTTCATTGAGAATGGAAGGTGCAACACTTGTTTGGTGGGAAGCCAAAACAAAGGAGGAGATCAAGAAGCATGGTAACATTATCCTATCATGGACTGATTTCATTACTGCAATAAAGCAACACTTTTATCCATTATCTCATATGCAAAAAGCCATAATGAACTGGAAAAATTTTAGACAATTGAAAGGACAGAATGTGCAAGTTTACACCCAACAATTTAGGAGAATAGCTCTCTTATTAGGGGTAGATTTGCAAAGCCAAGATACTTTTCTCAAGTACATAGGAGGCTTACATAGCTACCTAAGAGATACTATTTTCATTTTTAACCCCACAAGTCTAGATGAGGTATGTGTTCAGGCCACACATCTAGAAGCTAGAGGGAAAAACATTTCTGATGAGGGTAGAAACAAACATTTTAAGGGGAAAATCAAAGAAAAGACCTCAAAAGGTAAAGGAAAAAAGAATGCATTTGTCAAGAAAGAGGGAGAAAAAGTGGTTTGTAAACATTGTTCAAGAGAAGGCCATAATGAAAATCAATGTTGTAAATTACATCCTGAAAAGAGACCCAAGTATAACAACAACAAAGGGAAGCAGAAAACTGCATCTACAACTCAACATGATTTAGGAGATGATTCAGGTGATGAATCTAAAATTACAGCCGTGGGATTGAAGAACATGAAGGTGAAAGAAATTGAAACTAAACCCAGTACTAGTACATCAAACTGTCACATACAAGCTCCAAATGAAGAAGAACTAATTGGATTGTTTCATGTGAGGGTCATATCCAAACATACCAAGATTGACACATTTTTTGACAGTGGGTCATAAGAAAACTTCATCTCTGAAGACTTAGCCAAGAAACTTAATCTTGATACCATTCCACATCCAAAACCATATCCACTTGGTTGGATTTGTAAGGATTCAAATTTACAGGTTTCAAAGAAGTGTATATTGTGGTTTGCAATAATTGTACATTTTGTTGACACGGTTGAATTAGATGTGGTTCCACTTGACATAACAGGTATTTTGTTGGGAAGTCCTTACTTGTATGACAGGAAAGCTATCTTCCATCGCCATGAGAAAAAACACCATTTATTCAAATATGGCGAGGAGTACATTGTTAGAGCACATCGCAAGAAGACAAATATTGCTATGGTAAATGTTGGACAGGTAAAGAGGCTAGTAAATTCAAGTAAGAATTTTTTCTTCTAATGATTAAGCCTAAAGTTGATGTTAATCATGAATCATTTGAGGATTGTGACCCTAACTTAAAATCAAATTTATATGATGTAGTTGATTCACATCATGAGAATTTTCAGGAGCCAATAAGATTGCCTCCAAAAAGGGAGATTCAACATGAGACTCAGTTGCAGCAATATTGTCCTTTTCCAAACATCGGCATGTATCACATGTTGATAATGGAGAATGCTGAAATAAAGAGACAAATCAAGGACATGTTGGAAAAAGGACTCATAAGGCCAAGCACTTCGCCATGCGATTCACCCATATTCTTGATTCTGAAGAAATATGGGACTTGGCGCATGTGTGTAGATTTCAGAGCTTTGAACAAGATAACGGTAAAGAATCAATTCCCACTCCCAAGGATCAATGATTTCTTGATCAGTTGAAAGAAATTTTTTTTTTCACTAAGTTAGATTTATGAAGTGGATATCATCAAGTAAGAATTGCAGAAAGTGATATATGGAAGACTGCATTCAAAACCAAACAAGTACTCTTTGAGTGGTTGGTTATGCCATTTGGTTTGTGTAATTCACTGGAAACTTTCATGTGTGTTATGGATAATGTTTTGCGTCCATTTCTTGATGACTTTGTGATTGTGTATTTAGATGATATATTGGTTTTCAGAAAAACAAGAGAAGAACATGTCTTTCATGTGAATAGGGTGATTGATGTTTTGAAGAAAGAGAAATTATTTCTTAAGATGTCTAAGTGTGAGTTCAGAAAGACTTCTTTGGTTTATTTGGGACACATTGTAGGAGGAGGCGAGTTGAGAATTGATCCTTCTAAAGTGGAAGCTATTGTGAATTGGCCCACTCCCAAAACAGTAACTGAGGTAAGAAGTTTCTTAGGTGGAGCTCAGTATTGGGGAAATTTTAGTGCTAAATTTTTTGCCATAACATCTCCTATGCATGCAGTGACAAGTGTGAAGAAAGGCTTCAAATGGGGAGGCAAATAGCAGCAAGCTTTCGAAGCTTTAAAATACAATATCAGTTCAGCTCCAGTCCTTGCATTATTGAATTTGAGACAACCATTCTAGATACAATCTGATGCTAGTGATTATGCCATGGGCACAGTTCTTTTGCAACATGCTAAACCTATCGCTTTTCATTATGAAACATTCAATGGTGTTGTAACTAATTATCCTACATATAACAAAGAGTTTTATGCGTTGGTTCAAAGCGTCAAGAATTGGAAACACTACTTGATGAGTAAAGAGACAATTATACATACCGATCACCAAACATTACAGTACTTGCAGTGGCAAACAAAATTGCAGCAATCACGACATTTCAGGTGGATGGGATTTCTTCAATAGTTTCACTTGGTTATAAGGTACAAGAAAGGTATTTTCAATACATTTTTTGATATGATTTCAAGGAAAATTATAAGTGCTTCTACTTTCCTCAAAAATGATTCTATTGTACATGAGAGTTACATAGAACAATATGCACATGCTATTGATTTTCAAGATGTGTATGCTATTTTGAGTGAAGGGAATCAAGTTGAGGAAAATAATTATCACATGCATAATAATTTATTGTTTCATTTGGGCAAGATGTGTATACCACAAGGAGATAGGCTAAGTGTCATGAGAGAGGCTCATTCATATCTTATTGTTGGACACTTTGGGGTAATCAAAATAGTGGTGCATCTACAAAGGTATTTCTATTGGCCTCACATGATAGATAGTGTGTCACGTTTTATAAGAGGTTGTTCTATGTGTGCAACAAGAAAGCCTAGCAATAAGAAGCTTGGGTTTTACACGCCACTACCGGTACCATCAAGGCCATGGGAGAGTGTCTCCATGGAATTTTTTGGAGGTCTACCTATGTCAAGAAAACAACATGATCATATTTATGTAGTTATGGAAACTTTCAGTAAAATGTGTATACTTATGCCATGTAAGAAAACCATTACTGCTGAACAAACTATTGAACTTTATTTTCAACATGTATGGGTTCATTATGGATTTCCAACTTCTATTCTTAGTGACAGGTATTCTAGGTTCATTGGAAATTTTTAGCCCAATATTTGGAAGATGATGGACACAAAGTTGAAAAAGAGTACTTCTTTTCATCCGCAAACTGATGGGAAAACCGGGGTGGTGAACAGAACCATTGTGCATATATTGAGAGGATATTGCAGCAAACATCCTAAGTTGTGGGATGAGAAACTGCATTACATTCAACATGCTTACAATCAGGTAAATAACTCTTCTACAAATACATCACCTTTTGAAGCATGCTTTGGGTATTTGCAAAAAATTACATTAGAATTCATCTTTGAGAAGGATGTTGCAATTAATGGGCATAGTGATATTGACAAGGCTCGAAATTTCATTGAGAAAATTCAGATTATACATCAACAAGTTCAAGAAAAACTTGAGAAGATTCAAAGCAAATACAAGGAGAGGCATGACAAACATAGAGTTGATCACAAGTTTCAAGAAGGATATGAGGTATGGTTGCACATAAGCAAAGAAAGGATGCAAGGAGAAGGTAAAAAGTGTTGGGTATGTGTTATATTCTTTCCATGACTAAGCACACACGGGGGGGTAAGAGGGGGGGCGATAGCCCCCCCTTTGCACTGAGCGCAACGAGGAGTTCACAGGGGGGGCGGTAGCCTACCCTGTCGAGGTTCGGGGCAGCGCACTGACGAAAATTTTTGGTCCTTAATTTCCGGTGGGTAGTCCGCGTCCATGGTTTTGTGCATGGTCTTTCACATGGTATTGGGGCACGATGGTTTTTGGCCCCTGGTATTTTTGTAGATCCAGTCAAGGGAACTACGGTTATGTTCTAATCCAGGGTTTATGGATTGCGGTTTATGTATGCTTTGGCATGTATATATATGTGTTGTAACACTAAAAGGAATATAATGAAAAATCAAGTTGGTCGTCCCAATTTGGGATCCAGGGGAAAATCTCTATGTTTATCTGTTTTAGGTTTTATGCTCTCGCTATTGTTTATTTTCTGTTATAAGATTCATGTGTAGAACATTTCTGTTAAGGGTTGAAACCTACATTTGGTATCAGAGCAGTTTCGGCTTCAAGGGGATGCCTTTGCTGCTGAGGGTTTTTTGCTCGGGCCTGTGGTAGACCCTGTTCAGTGGGAAATTTGCGGTATCGATTCTTGCAGTGAAAGAAGATGGCAAGCAGCGGGAAGATAGAGATCGAGAAATTTAATGGTCAAAGTTTTGAGTTATGGAAGCTCAATATGGAGGATCTGCTAGTGGATAAAGATCAGTGGATTGCGGTAGATACAGGTAGTAAACCAACGGCAATGTCAGATGAATACTGGAAGAAACTAGATCGGAAGGCTAAGAGCACAATAAGGTTGTGTGTCTCAGATTCAGTATTGTTGAATGTATCTGGGGAAGCTACGGCAAAGACCTTGTGGGAAAAGCTAAGGACTTTGTACCAATCTAAGTCTCTGGTGAATAAGTTGTTCCTGCGGAAAAAGCTGTATAACCTGAGGATGAAGGATGGAGACTCGGTGACAAAGCATATGAACGCCTTCAATACTGTGGTAAGTCAGTTTTCATCTATTGATATTAAAATCTCAGATGAAGATAAGTGCATCAGTTTGTTGTGTTCTCTACCAGATTCGTGGGACAGTATGGTTATTGCACTAGGTAGCAATACAACTACCTTGAATTTTGATGACATTGTCTCAACCTTGCTGTCGGAGGAAATGATACGGAGAAATATGGAGGGTCAGAATGGAGATGCCTTATCTATACGAGGAAGGTCCCAGAATAGAAACAAGCATAAGGTTTCAAGTGGGAGATCTAAATCTCCTAGAAAGTTTGTAAAGGTGTGCTGGAAATGCGGAAAGGAAGGGCACTACAAAAAGGACTGCAGATCTAAAGCTCCTGAGAAAGGAAAGGGAACTGATGATGCTCCTTTTGCAAAGGAAAAAACCCCCTCAGATGAAGGTGGGGATGTGTATTTGGCTTCTTCTTCAAATACACAGATAGATCATGAGTCATGGTTGATTGACTCAGGTGCATCCTTTCATTTCACTCCCCATAGGGAGTGGTTCTGTGAGTATGAGAAATATGATGGTGATGTCTTCCTAGGGGATGATAGGAAGGCAAAAATCGTCAGACGTGGAAAGGTCAAGCTAAAGCTATAAGGTGGAAGGATTAGAGCACTTCCTGGTGTTCTGCATATTCCTGCATTGGCCAGAAATCTGATTTCTGTAAGCAAGATGGATGATGCAAGTGTAAAAACAGTGTTCGAGAAAGATGTCTGCAAGATGGTTCGGGGAGCACTGGTATTAATGCGGGGAGTTTGGACTGGAAATCTGTACAAGCTACAAGGTAGCACTGTTATTGATGGGTGTAACAGTTCTGTGGTTCCTGAAAGTGGGACGGAAAGCCTAGATATCTCTGGAGAAAAGACCATGCTATGGCATCAAAGGCTTGGACATATTGGAGAGAAGGGCCTTCGGATACTGCATATAAATGGTATGGTAGAAGGTATGTCTAATTGTTCTTTCGATTTCGATTTCTGTGAACATTGTGTATATGGGAAGCAGAATCGGGTGAGTTTTCCTTCTGGTGCTAAGAGGGCAAACAAGATATTAGAACTTGTGCACAGTGATGTGTTTGGGCCTGTGTCAGTTCCATCACTGGGAAAGTTTGTGTACTATGTTTCATTCATAGATGACTTCTCAAGGAATACATGGATATATTTCTTGAGGAAGAAATTTTAAGTCTTTGACAAATTTAAAGAATTTAAGGCTCTGGTGGAAAACCAGACAGAGAAGAAGATAAAGGCGTTGAGGACAGATAATGGTGGGGAGTTCTGCAAGAAGGAATTTGAAGAGTTCTGTAAGAAGTGTGGTATAACACGACAGAAGACTACTCCATACACACCTCAGCAAAATGGAGTTGCAGAAAGAATGAATAGAAAACTGATGGAAAAGGCAAGAAGCATGCTCAGCGGTATCGGGTTAGGACAAGAATTATGGGCAGTCATGTTACTTAGTTAGCAGATCACCTTCATCAGTGTCGGAGGATAAGTCTCCACATGAGGTATGGACTAGAAAGAAACCATTTCTTTCACATCTAAGGGTATTTGGATGTGATGCATATGTACATGTTCCAAAGGAGAAAAGGATCAAGTTGGATAATAAATCTGAAAGGTGCATCTTTATTGGGTATAAGGATGGTTTAAAGGGTTACAAGCTTTGGAACCCAGAAACAAGGAAGGTTGTGTACAACCGAGATGTGGTGTTTAGAGAAGTGAAAGATGTTGTTGAACATGAAGTCCTACCAAAGGAACCTGAGAAGATAGAGTTTTAGCTAAAGGAGGATGAATCAGACTCTACAATAGAAGAAGACTCAGAAGAAGAAGAGCCACAAACTCTAGCTTTGAGAAGATCAGTTCGGGAAAGAAGGCAAGCAGAAAGGTATAGCCCATATGTTTTCTATTCAGGTTTTGCCTTAACTATAACTGATGATGAACCCAGAAATGTCAGGGAGGCAGTAGATTCAGAGGATGGAAAACTCTCGAAGGAGGCCATGGTTGATGAAATGGAATCCTTGCACAAAAACGATGCATGGGATCTGGTGGAGTTGCCAGCTGGAAGGAAGCCCATTGGGAGAAATGGGTGCTTAAAAAGAAGATGAATGTAGAAAGCACGGTGGAGAAATACAAAGCTTGGTTGGTAGCAAAATGTTATTCCCAGGTGCCGGGAATTGATTTTGGTGATATTTTTTCTCCTATTGCCAAAGTTACTTCTATTAGATTACTTTTATTTTTTGCTGCTACATTTGATTTTGAGATAGAATAGATGGATGTGAAGACAACATTTCTTCACCGGGATCTAGAAGAGGAGATCTACATGAAGAAGCCTGAAGGCTTTATGGTGAAAGGTAAGAAAGAACTGGTGTGAAGGTTGAAGAAGTCTCTGTATGGGTTAAACAGTCACCAAGGATGTGGTATCGGAGATTTCATGTGGTATCGGAGAAATTTGATACCTATATCAGGGACTTAGCTTCTGAGAAGCAAGGAGGATCCTTTGTAGATATTTTAAATTAATTGGTGACCATGTTATTTATTTGGTCTTGTATGTGGATGATATGTTGTTGATTGGAAATGAAAATTATCCAAGATGTGAAGACCCGACTGTTCTCCAAATTCGACATGAAGGATGTTGGTGATGAAAACTATATTTTGGGCATGAAAATTAAGAGAGATCAGGCAAAGAGGAAGCTCTGGTTAAACCAGAGGAATTATGTCGAGACTATATTGCAGAGGTTCAATATGTAGGATAGTAAACCAGTGAATGTTCCTATTCCTGTAGGTGTAAATCTGTCTGTTGAACAGTGTCCCAAGACACAAGAAGAAGAGGAGGATATGTCTTGTGTTCCATATGCAAGTGCAGTGGGTAGCCTGATGTATGCAATGGTCTGTACTAGATCAGACGTTGCACATGTAGTGGGAGTATTGAGCAGGTTTATGTCAAACCCAGGGAAGGAGAATTGGACAACAATGAAGCGAGTTTTTAGATATTTACGTGGCACTAGTGATTGTGGCTTGTGCTACAAGGGAAGACGAGGATTCGAAAGAATGTTGGACATTCGTGGTTTTGTTGATGCATTCTGGGTTGGAGATCTGGACCAAAGAAGATCTATGAGTGGGTATGTGTTTAGCCTATTTGGAGGCACAGTCAGTTGGATGAGTAAAAGATAGTCTGTAGTGGCTCTTTCAACTACATAGGCAGAATACATAGCAACCACTCATGCAAGCAAAGAAGCAGTTTGGTTGCAGAGATTGTGTTCAAGTATGGGGTTGGTGCAGCAAGCTATAAGGATAGATTGTGATAGCCAAAATGTAATTTTCTTGGCTAAGAACCCTGCTTATCATTCAAAGACAAAGCACATTGATGTTCAATATCACTTTGTTAGAGATATGGTTGAGCCTAAAAGGGTGTTGCTGGTAAAGGTGGACACTTTGAAGAATGTTGCAGATGCATTGACGAAGTTTGCAAGCACTTAGAAGTTCTCATGGTGTAGAGAAACAATGGGTGTTGAAGAATTGAGCCAATGACTAAGCTCTCCTGTGGCCACCTGCGGAAAGAAAACAACAAGTGGGAGAATGTTAGGTATGTGTTATATTATTTTCACAACTAATCGCGCACGGGGGGGTAAGAGGGGGGCGATAGCCCCCCCTTTGCGCTGGGCCCCCCCGTTGCGCTCAATTGGGCCAATGACCGCTCTCTGTGGCCCCACATGGAGAAAAACAACAAGTGGGAGAATGTTGGGTATGTATTATATTCTTTCCACGACTAAGCAAGCGAGGGGGTAAGAGGGGGCGATAGCCCCCCCTGTCGTGGTCCGGGGCAGCGCCACGACGAAAATTTTGGTTCCTTAATTTCCGTTGGGTAGTTTGCGTCCATGGTTTTGTGCATGGTTTTGCACATGGTTTTGGGGTTCGATGGTTTTCGGCCCCTGGTATTTTTGTAGATCCGGTCAAGGGAACTACGGTTATGTTCTAATCCAGGGTTAATGGATTGGGGTTTATGTATGCTCCGGCATGTATATATATGTGTTGTAACACTAAAAGGAATATAATGAAAAATCAAACTGGTCGTCCCGATTTGGGATCCAGGGGAAAATCTCTGTGTTTATCTGTTTTATGTTTTATGCTCTCGCTATTGTTTATTTTCTGTTATAAGATTCGTGTGTAGATAATTTCTGTTCAGGGTTAAAACCTACATTTGGTATCAAAGCTGTTTCGGCGTCAAGGGGACGCCTTTGTTGCTGAGGGTGCTTTGCTCGGGCCTGAGGTAGACCCTGTTCAGTGGGAGATCTACGGGATCGATTCTTGCGGTGAAAGAAGATGGCGAGCGGTGGGAAGATAGAGATCGAGAAATTTAATGGTCAGAGCTTTGAGTTATGGAAGCTCAAGATGGAGGATCTGCTGGTGGATAAAGATCAGTGGATCGCGGTAGATCCAGGTACTAAACCAATAGCAATGTCAGATGAAGACTGGAAGAAACTGGATTGGAAGGCTAAGAGCACAATACGGTTGTGTGTCTCAGATTCAGTATTGTTGAATGTATCTGGGGAAGCTACGATGAAGAATTTATGTGAAAAACTTGGGACTTTGTACCAATCTAAGTCTCTGGTGAATAAGTTGTTCCTATGGAAAAAGTTGTATAACCTGAGGATGAAGGATGGAGACTCGGTGACAGAGCATCTGAACGCATTTATTGACTGTGGTAAGTGGGTTGTCATCTGTTGATATTAAAATCTCAGATGAAGATAAGTGCATCGATTTGTTGTGTTCTCTACCAAACTCGTGGCATAGTCTGGTTATTGCAATAGGTAGCAATACAACTACCTTGAATTTTGATGACATTGTCTCAGCCTTGCTATCGGAGGAAATGAGATGGAGAAATATGGAGGTCCAGAATGGAGATGCCTTATATGTACAAGGAAGGTCCCAAAACAGAAACAAGAATAAGGTTTCAAGTGGGAGATGCAAATCTAGAGGGAGATCTAAATCTCTTGGAAAGTTTGTAAAGGTATGCTGGAAATGCAGAAAGGAAGAACACTACAAAAATTTAACGAGATCTAAAGCTCTGTGAGAAGAAGGGATACGTGATGCTCATACTCGGAGGCAAAGAGCTTTCACCTCGGATGAAGGTGGGGATGTGTATTTGGCTTCTTATTCAAATACACATGTAGATCATGAGTCATGGTTGATTGAATCGGGTGCATCCTTTCACTTCGCTCCCCATAGGGAGTGGTTCTGCGAGTATGAGAAATATGATGGCGGTGATGTTTTCTTAGGTGATGATAGGAAGGCCAGAATCGTCGAGCGTGGAAAATTCAAGCTGAAGCTGCAAGCTGGAAGGATTAGAACACTTCCTGGTGTTCTGCACATTCCTGCATTGCCCAGAAATCTGATTTACCTTAAGCAATATGGATGATAGGAGTGTAAAAGCAGTGTTAGAAAGATACGCAAGATGGATTGGGAAACCTTTGGTATTGTGCGAGGAGTTTGGTGGAACTACGCTGGCTACAAGGTAGCACTGTTATTGATGGGTGTAACAGTTCTGTGGTTCCTGAAAGTGGGACGGAAAGTCTAGCTATCTCTGGAGAAAAGACCATGCTATGGAATCAAAGGCTTGGACATATTGGAGAGAAGGTCCTTCGGATACTGCATAGAGATGGTATGGTAGAAGGTATTTCTAATTTTTCTTTGGATTTCGATTTCTGTGAACATTGTGTATATGGGAAGCAGAATCGGGTGAGTTTTCTTTCTGGTGCTAAGAGGGCAAACAAGATATTAGAACTTGTGCACAGTTATGTGTTTGGGCCTGTGTCAGTTCCATCACTGGGAAAGTCTGTGTACTATGTTTCATTCATAGATGACTTCTCAAGGAATACATGGATATATTTCTTGAGGAATAAATTTGAATTCTTTGACAGATTTAAATAATTTAAGGCTCTAGTGGAAAACCAGATAGAGAATAAAACAAAGGTGTTGAGGACGGATAATGGTGGGGAGTTCTGCACGAAGGAATTTGAATATTTCTGTAAGAAGTGTGGTATAGCACGGTAGAAGACTATTCCATACACACCTTAGAAAAATGGAGTTGTAGCAAGAATGAATAGAACGTTGATGAAAAAGGAAAGAAGCATGCTCAGTGGTGTCAGGTTAGGACAAGAATTCTGGGTAGAGGCAATGGAGACTTCATGTTACTTGGTTAACAGATCACCTTCATCAATGTTGGAGGATAAGACTCCACATGAGGTATGGACTGGTAAGAAACCCTCTCTTTCACATCTGAAGGTATTTGAATGTGATGCATATGTACATGTTCCAAAGGAGAAAAGGACCAAGTTGGATAACAAATTTGAAAGGTCTCTTTGTGGGTATGGTTGGTTTAAAGGGTTACAAGCTTTGGAACCCGGAAACAAGGTTGTGTGATCAAGATGTGGTGTTTAGAGAGGTGAAAGATGTTGTTAAACATGAAATCATACCAAAGGAACCTGAGAAGATAGAGTTTGAGCTAAAGGAGGATGAATCAGACTCTACAACAGAAGAAGATTCAGAAGAAGAAGAGCCACAAACTCCAGCTTTGAGAAGATCAGTTCGGGAAAGAAGGCAACCAGAAAGGTATAGTCCATCTGCTTTCTGTTCAGGTTTTGCCTTAACTATAACTGATGATGATCCCAGAACCGTCAGGGAGGCAGTAGATTTTGAGGATGGAAAACTCTGAAAGGAGGCCATGGTTGATGAAATAGCATCCTTGCACAAAAATGAGGCATGGGATCTGGTGGAGTTTCCATCTGGAAGGAAGCCCATTGGGAGCAAATGGGTGTTTAAGAAGAAGATTAATGTAGAAGGCAAGGTGGAGAAATACAAAGCTCGGTTGGTAGCAAAAGGTTATTCCCAAGTGCCGGGAATTGATTTTGGTGATATTTTTTCTCCTGTTGCCAAAGTTACTTCTATTAGATTACTTTTATTTGTTGCTGCTGCATTTGATTTTGAGATAAGCAGATGGATGTGAAGACAAAATTTCTTCACGGGGATCTAGAAGAGGAGATCTAAATGAAGCAACCTGAAGGCTTTATGGTGAAGGGTAAGAAATAACTGGTATGCAGGTTGAAGAAGTCTCTGTATGGGTTAAAATAGTCATCAAGGATGTGGTATCAGAAATTTGATACCTATATACGGGGACTTGGATTCACCAAAAGCAAGGAGGATCACTGTCTTTATTTTAAATTAATTGGTGACCATGTTATTTATTTGGTCTTGTATGTGGATGATATGTTGTTGATTGGAAATGAAAAAGAAATTATCCAAGATTTTAAGATATTTGTTCTCCAAATTAAACATGAAGGATACGGAATAACGCAAACTATATTTTGGGCAAATTAAGAGAAGTCAGGCAAAGAGGAAGCTCTGGTTAAACCAGAGGAAGTATGTCGAGACTATATTGCAGAGGTTCAATATGCAGGATAGTAAACCGGTGAATGTTCCTATTCATGTAGGTGTAAAGCTGTCTGTTGAACAGTGTCCCAAGACACAAGAGGAAGAGGATTATATGTCCCGTGTTCCATATGAAAGTGCAGTGGGTAGCCTGATGTATGCAATGGTATGTACTAGACCAGACATTGCACATGCAGTGGGAGTATTGAGCAGGTTTATGTCAAACCCAGGGAATCAGCATTGGACAGCAGTGAAGCGGGCTTTCAGATATTTACGTGGTACTAGTGATTATGGCTCGTGCTACCAGGGAAGACCAGGATTGGAAAGAATGTTGGACATTCGTGGTTTTGTTGATGCAGACTGGGCTGGAGATATGGACCAAAGAAGATCTACAAGTGGGTCTATGTTTAGCCTATTTGGAGGCACAGTCAGTTGGATGAGTAAAAGACAGTCTGTAGTGGCTCTTTCAACTACAGAGGCAGAATACATAGCAGCCACTCATGCAAGCAAGGAAGAAATTTGGTTGCAGATATTGTGTTCAAGTATGGGGTTGGTACAGCAAGCTATAAGGATAGACTGTGATAGCCAAAGTGCAATTTTCTTGGCTAAGAACCCTGCTTATCATTCAAAGACAAAGCACATTGATGTTCAATATCACTTTGTTAGAGATATGGTTGAGGCTAAAAGGGTGTTGCTGGTATAGGTGGACACTTTGAAGAATGTTGCAGATGCATTGACGAAGTCTGTGAGCACTCAGAAGTTCTCTTGGTGTAGAGAAACAATGGGTGTTGAAGAATTGGGCCAATGACTAAGCTCTCCTGTGGCCCCATGTGGAAAGAAAACAACAAGTGGGAGAATGTTGGGTATGTGTTATATTCTTTCCACGACTAAGCACGCGCGAGGGGGTAAGAGGGGGGGCGATAGCCCCCCCATTGCGCTCAATTGGGCCAATGACTAAGCTCTCCTGTGGCCCCCTGTGGAAAGAAAACAACAAGTGGCAGAATGTTGGGTATGTGTTATATTCTTTCCACGACTAAGCACGCGCGAGGGGGTAAGAGGGGGGGCGATAGCCCCCCCTTTGCGCCGAGCGCAACGAGGGGGTCACAGGGGGGGTGGTAGCCCCCCCTGTTGGGGTCTGGGGCAGCGCCCTGACTGAAAATTTTTGGTCCTTAATTTCCGGTAGGTAGTCCGCATCCATGGTTTTGTGCATGGTTTTGCACATGGTATTGCGGCACGATGGTTTTCATCCCCTAGTATTTTTGTAGATCCGGTCGAGGGAACTACGGTTATGTTCTAATCCAGGGTTTATGGATTGGGGTTTATGTATGCTTTAGCATGTATATATATGTGTTATGTCACTAAAAGGAATATAATGAAAAATCAAGCTGGTCGACCCGATTTGGGATCTAGGGGAAAATCTCTGTGTTTATCTGTTTTATGTTTTATGCTCTCGCTATTGTTTATTTTCTGTTATAAGATTCGTGTGTAGATAATTTCTGTTCAGGGTTGAAACCTACATTTGGTATAAGATCAGTTTCAGCTTCAAGGGGATGCCTTTGCTACTGAGGGTTTTTTGCTCAGGCTTGTGGTAGACCCTGTTCAGTGGGAGATCTGCAGGATCGATTCTTGCGGTGAAAGAAGATGGTGAGCAGTGGGAAGATAGAGATCGAGAAATTTAATGGTCAGAGTTTTGAGTTATGGAAGCTCAAGATGGAGGATCTTCTGGTGGATAAAGATCAATGGATTGCGGTAGATCCAGGTAGTAAACCAATGGCAATGTCAGATAAAGACTGGAAGAAACTAGATCAGAAGGCTAAGAGCACAATACGGTTGTGTGTCTCAAATTCAGTATTGTTGAATGTATCTGGGGAAGCTACGGCGAAGACCTTGTGGGACAGGCTAGGGACTTTGTACCAATCTAAGTCTCTAGTGAATAATTTTTTCCTGCGGAAAAAGCTGTATAACCTGAGGATGAAGGATGGAGACTCGATGAAAGAGCATCTGAATGCCTTCAATACTGTGGTAAGTCAGTTGTCATCTGTTGATATTAAAATCTCAGATGAAGATAAGTGCATCAGGTTGTTGTGTTCTCTACCGATTCGTGAGACGATCACGTTTGGTTGTTACGATAGGTAGCAATACAACTACCTTGAATTTTGATGACATTGTCTATGAAGCCTTTACACATCGGAGAAATGAGACGAGGAGAAGCCATGGAGGTCAGAATGGAGATGCCTTGTACGTACGAGGAAGATCCCCGAACGAGAAACAAGAATAAGGTTTCGAGTGGGAGATCTAAATCTAGAGGGAGATCTAAATCTCTGGGAAAGTTTGTAAAGGTGTGTTGGAAATGCAGAAAGGAAGGGCACTACAAAATGGACTGCAGATCTAAAGCTCACGAGAAATGAAAGGGATCTGATGATGCTCCTTCTGTAGAGGCAAAAACCACCTCGGATGAAGGTGGGGATGTGTGTTTGGCTTCTTCTTCAAATACACATGTAGATCATGAGTCATGGTTGATTGACTCGGTGCATCCTTTCATTTCACTCCCCATAGGGAGTGGTTCTGTGAGTATGAGAAATATGATGGTGATGTCTTCCTAGGGGATGATAGGAAGGCCAGAATCGTCGGACGTGGAAAGGTCAAGTTGAAGCTACAAGGTGGAAGGATTAGAACACTTCCTGGTGTTTTGCATATTCTTGCATTGAACAGAAATCTGATTTCTGTAAGCAATATGGATGACGCAGGTGTAAAAACAGTGTTCGATAAAGATGCCTACAAGATGGTTCGGGGAGCACTGGTATTAATGTGGGGAGTTTGGACTGGAACTCTGTACAAGCTACAAGTTAGCACTGTTATTGATGGGTGTAGCAGTTCTGTGGTTCCTGAAAGTGGGACGAAAATCCTAGCTGTCTCTAGAGAAAAGACCATGTTATGGCATCAAAGGCTTGGACATATTGGAGAGAAGGGCCTTCGGATACTGCATAGAAATGGTATGGTAGAAGGTATGTCTAATTGTTCTTTGGATTTCGATTTCTGTGAACATTGTGTATATGGGAAGCAGAATCGGGTGAGTTTTCCTTCTGGTGCTAAGAGGGCAAACAAGATATTAGAACTTGTGCATAGTGATGTGTTTGGGCCTATGTCAGTTCCATCACTGGGAAAGTCTGTGTACTATGTTTCATTCATAGATGACTTCTCAAGGAATACATGGATATATTTCTTGAGGAAGAAATCTGAAGTCTTTGACAAATTTAAAGAATTTAAGGCTCTGGTGGAAAACCAGAGAGAGAAGAAGATAAAGGCGTTGAGGACAGATAATGGTGGGGAGTTCTGCAAGAAGGAATTTGAAGAGTTCTGTAAGAAGTGTGGTATAGCACGGCAGAAGACTACTCCATACACACCTCAGCAAAGTGGAGTTGCAGAAAGAATGAATAGAACATTGATGGAAAAGGCAAGAAGCATGCTCAGTGGTAGCGGGTTAGGACAAGAATTCTGGGAAGAGGCAATGGAGACTCCATGTTACTTAGTTAACAGATCACCTTCATCAGCATTGGAGGATAAGACCCCACATGAGGTATGGACTGGTAAGAAACCCTCTCTTTCACATATAAGGGTATTTGGATGTGATGCATATGTACATTTTCCAAAGGAGAAAAGGACCAAGTTGGATAATAAATCTGAAAGGTGCATCTTTATTGGGTATAAGGATGGTTTAAAGGGTTACAAGCTTTGGAACCCAGAAACAAGGAAGGTTGTGTACATCCGAGATGTGGTGTTTAGAGAAGTGAAAGATGTTGTTGAACATGAAGTCCTACCAAAGGAACTTGAGAAGATAGAGTTTGAGCTAAAGGAGGATGAATCAGACTCTACAACAGAAGAAGACTCAGAAGAAGAAGAGCCACAAACTCCAGCTTTGAGAAGATCAGTTCGGGAAAGAAGGCAACCAGAAAGGTATAGTCCATCTTCTTTCTGTTTAGGTTTTGCCTTAACTATAACTGATGATGAACCCAGAACTTTCAGGGAGGCAGTAGATTCAGAGGATGGAAAGCTCTGGAAAGAGGGCATGGTTGACGAAATTGCATCCTTGCACAAAAATGATGCATGGGATCTGGTGGAGTTGCCGGCTGGAAGGAAGCCCATTGGGAGAAAATGGGTGTTTAAGAAGAAGATGAATGTAGAAGGCAAGGTGGAGAAATACAAAGCTCGGTTGGTAGCGAAAGGTTATTCCCAGGTGCCGGGAATTGATTTTGGTGATATTTTTTTCTCCTGTTGCCAAAGTTACTTCTATTAGATTACTTTTATCTGTTGCTGCTGCATTTGATTTTGAGATAGAACAGATGGATGTGAAGACAACATTTCTTCACGGGGATCTAGAAGAGGAGATCTACATGAAGCAACCTGAAGGCTTCATGGTGAAGGGTAAGAAAGAACTGGTATGCAGGTTGAAGAAGTCTCTGTATGGGTTAAAACAATCACCAAGGATGTGGTATCAGAAATTTGATACCTATATACGGGGACTTGGCTTCACTAGAAGTAAGGAGGATCACTGTGTTTATTTTAAATTAATTGGTGACCGTGTTATTTATTTGGTCTTGTATGTGGATGATATGTTGTTGATTGGAAATGACGAAGAAATTATCCAAGATTTGAAGACCCAACTGTTCTCCAAATTCGACATGAAGGATTTTGGTGCTGCAAACTATATTTTGGGCATGGAAATTAAGAGAGATCGGGCAAAGAGGAAGCTCTGGTTAAACCAGAGGAAGTATGTCGAGACTATATTGCGGAGGTTCAATATGCAGGATAGTAAACCGGTGAATGTTCCTATTCCTGTAGGTGTAAAGCTGTCTGCTGAACAGTGTCCCAAGACACAAGAAGAAGAGGAGGATATGTCCCGTGTTCCATATGCAAGTGCAGTGGGTAGCCTGATGTATGCAATGGTATGTACTAGACCATACATTGCACATGCAGTGGGAGTATTGAGCAGGTTTATGTCAAACCCAGGGAAGGAGCATTGGACAACAGTGAAGCAGGTTTTCAGATATTTACGTGGCACTAGTGATTATGGCTTGTGCTCCCAGGGAAGACCAGGATTGGAAAGAATATTGGACATTCGTGGTTTTGTTGATGCAGACTGGGCTGGAGATCTAGACCAAAGAGGATCTACAAGTGGGTATGTGTTTAGCCTATTTGGAGGCGCAATCATTTGGATGAGTAAAAGACAGTCTGTAGTGGCTCTTTCAACTACAGAGGTAGAATACATAGAAGCCACTCATGCAAGCAAGGAAGAAATTTTGTTGCAGAGATTGTGTTGAAGTATGGGGTTGGTACAACAAGCTATAAGGATAGATTGTGATAGCCAAAGTGCAATTTTCATGGCTAAGAATCCTGCTTATCATTCAAAGATAAAGCACATTGATGTTCAATATCACTTTGTTAGAGATATGGTTGTTGCTGGTAAAGGTGGACACTTTGAAGAATGTTGCAGATGCATTGAAAAATTCTGTGAGCACTCAAAAGTTCTCTTGGTGTAGAGAAACAATGGGTGTTGAAGAATTGGGCCAATGACTAAGCTCTCCTGTGGCCCCCTGTGGAAAGAAAACAACAAGTGGGAGAATGTTGGGTATGTGTTATATTCTTTCCACGACTAAGCACGCGCGAGGGGGTAAGAGGGGGGAAGATAGCCCCCTCGTTGCGCTCAATTGGGCCAATGACTAAGCTCTCCTGTGGCCCCCTGTGGAAAGAAAACAACAAGTGGGAGAATTTTGGGTATGTGTTATATTCTTTCCACGACTAAGCATGCGTGAGGGGGTAAGAGGGGGGGCGATAGCCCCCCCTTTGCGCCGAGCGCAACGGGGGGGTCACAGGGGGGCGGGTAGCCCCCCCTATCGGGGTCCGGGGAAGCGCCTCGACGAAAATTTTTGGTCCTTAATTTCCGGTGGGTAGTCCACGTCCATGGTTTTGTGCATGGTTTTGCACATGGTATTGGGGCACGATGGTTTTCGGCCCTTGGTATTTTTTTAGATCCGGTCAAGGGAACTACGGTTATGTTCTAATCCAGGGTTTATGGATTGGGGTTTATGTATGCTTCGGCATGTATATATATGTGTTGTAACACTAAAAGGAATACAATGAAAAATCAAGCTGGTCGACCTGATTTGGGATCCAGGGGAAAATCTCTATGTTTATCGGTTTTATTTTTTATGCTCTCGCTATTGTTTATTTTCTGTTATAAGATTCGTGTTTAGATAATTTCTGTTTAGGGTTGAAACCTACATTTGGTATCAGAGCAGTTTCGGCTTCAGGGGGACGCCTTTGCTGCTGAGGGTTTTTTGCTCGAGCCTGTGGTAGACCCTGTTCAGTGGGAGACCTGCGGGATCGATTCTTGTGGTGAAAGAAGATGGTGAGCAGCGGGAAGACAGAGATCGAGAAATTTAATGGTCAGAGTTTTGAGTTATGGAAGCTCAAGATGGAGTATCTGCTGGTGGATAAAGATCATTGGATTGCGGTAGATCCAGGTAGTAAACAAACGGCAATATCAAATGAAGACTAGAAGAAACTAGATCAGAACGCTAAGAGCACAATACGGTTGTGTGTCTCAGATTCAGTATTGTTGAATGTATCTGGGGAAGCTACGGTGAAGACCTTGTGGGACAAGATAGGGACTTTGTACCAATCTAAGTCTTTGGTGAATAAGTTGTTCATGCGGAAAAAGTTGTATAACCTTAGGATGAAGGATGGAGACTCGGTGACAGAGCATCTGAATGCCTTCAATACTGTGGTAAGTCAGTTGTCATCTGTTGATATTAAAATCTTAGATGAAGATAAGTGCATCAGTTTGTTGTGTTCTCTACCAGATTCATGGGACAATCTGGTTATTGCAATAGGTAGCAATACAACTACCTTGAATTTTGATGACATTGTCTCAGCCTTGTTGTCGGAGGAAATGAGATGAAGAAATATGGAGGGCTAGAATGGAGATGCCTTATCTGTATGAGGAAGGTCCCAAAATAGAAACAAAAATAAGGTTTCGAGTGGGAGATCCAAATCTAGAGGGAGATCTAAATCTCCTGGAAAGTTTGTAAAGGTATGCTGGAAATGCGGAAAGGAAGGGCACTACAAAAGGGAGTGCAAATCTAAAGCTCCTAAGAGGATGCGATGATGCTCATACAACGAGCAAAAACACCTCGGATGAAGGTGGAGATGTGTATTTGGCTTCTTCTTCAAATACACATGTAGATCATGAGTCATGGTCGATTGAATTAGGTGCATCCTTTCACTTCAATCCCCATAGGGAGTGGTTCTGCGAGTATAGAAATATGATGGTGATGTCTTCCTAGGGGATGATAGGAAGGCCAGAATCGTCGGACGTGGAAAGTTCTAGCTAAAGCTGCAAGGTGGAAGGATTAGAACACTTCCTGGTGTTCTGCATATTCTTGCATTGGCCATAAATCTAATTTCTGTAAGCAAGATGGATGATGCGAGGTGTAAAAAACGGTGTTCGAGAAAGATACACCTTAAGTGGTTCGGGAGTATTTGGTATTAATGCGGGGAGTTCGGACTGGAACTCTGTACAAGCTACAAGGTAGCATTGTTATTGATGGGTGTAACAGTTATGTGGTTCCTGAAAATGGAGCGGAAAGCTTAGCTGTCTCTGGAGAAAAGACCATGCTATAGCATCAAAGGCTTGGACATATTGGAGAGAAGGGCCTTCGGATACTACATAGAAATGGTATGGTAGAAGGTATGTCTAATTGCTCTCTGGATTTCGATTTTTGTGAACATTGTGTATATGGGAAGCAGAATCGGGTGAGTTTTCCTTCTGGTGCTAAGAGGGCGAACAAGATATTAGAGCTTGTGCACAGTGATGTGTTTGGACCTGTGTCGGTTCCATCATTGGGTAAGTCTGTGTACTATGTTTCATTCATAGATGACTTCTCAAGGAATACATGGATATATTTCTTGAGGAAGAAATCTGAAGTCTTTGACAAATTTAAAGAATTTAAGGCTCTGGTGGAAAACCAGACAGAGAAGAAGATAAAAGCGTTGAGGACAGATAATGGTGGGGAGTTCTGCAAGAAGGAATTTGAAGAGTTCTGTAAGAGGTGTGGTATAGCACGGCAGAAGACTACTCCATACACACCTCAGCAAAATGGATTTGCAGAAAGAATGAATAGAACACTGATGGAAAAGGCAAGAAGCATGCTCAGTGGTACCGGGTTAGGACAAGAATTCTGGGCAGAGGCAGTGGAGACTGCATGTTACTTAGTTAATAGATCACCTTCATCGGCGTTGGAGGATAAGACTCCACATGAGGTATGGACTGGTAATAAACCCTCTCTTTCACATCTAAGGGTATTTGGATGTGATGCATATGTACATGTTCCAAAGGAGAAAAGGACCAAGTTCGATAATAAATCTGAAAGGTGCATCTTTATTAGGTATAAGGATGGTTTAAAGGGTTACAAGCTTTGGAACCCAGAAACAAGGAAGGTTGTGTACAGCCGAGAAGTGGTGTTTAGAGAAGTGAAAGATGTTGTTAAACATGAAGTCCTACCAAAGGAACCTGAGAAGATAGAGTTTGAGCTAAAGGAGGATGAATCAGACTCTACAATAGAAGAAGACTCAGAAGATGAAGAGCCACAAACTCCAGCTTTGAGAAGATCCGTTCGGGAAAGAAGGCAACCAGAAAGGTATAGTCCATCTGCTTTCTGTTCAGGTTTTGCCTTAACTATAACTGATGATGAACCCAGAACTGTCAGGGAGGCAGTAGATTCAGAGGATGGAAAACTCTGGAAGGAGGCCATGGCTGATGGAATGGCATCCTTGCACAAAAACGATGCATGGGATCTGGTGGAGTTGCCGGCTGGAAGAAAGCCCATTGGGAGCAAATGGGTTTTTAAGAAGAAGATGAATGTAGAAGGCAAGGTGGAGAAATAAAAAGCTCGGTTGGTAGCGAAAGGTTATTCCCAGGTGCCGGGAATTGATTTTGGTGATATTTTTTCTCCTGTTGCCAAAGTTACTTCTATTAGATTACTTTTATCTGTTGCTGCTGCATTTGATTTTGAGATAGAACAGATGGGTGTGAAGACAACATTTCTTCACGGGGATCTAGAAGAAGAGATCTACATGAAGCAACCTGAAGGCTTTATGGTGAAGGGTAAGAAAGAACTGGTATGCAGGTTGAAGAAGTCTCTGTATGGGTTAAAACAGTCACCAAGGATGTGGTATCAGAAATTTGATACCTATATACGGGGACTTGGCTTCACGAGAAGCAAGGAGGATCACTATGTTTATTTTAAATTAATTGGTGACCATGTTATTTATTTGGTCTTGTATGTGGATGATATGTTGTTGATTGGAAATGACAAAGAAATTATCCAAGATTTGAAGACCCAACTGTTCTCCAAATTCGACATGAAGGATCTTGGTGCTGCAAACTATATTTGGGCATGGAAATTAAGAGAGATCGGGCAAAGAGGAAGCTCTGGTTAAACCAGAGGAAGTATGTCGAGACTATATTGCAGAGGTTCAATATGCAGGATAGTAAACCGGTGAATGTTCCTATTCCTGTAGGTGTAAAGCTGTCTGCTGAACAGTGTCCCAAGACACAAGAATAAGAGGAGTATATGTCCCGTGTTCCATATGCAAGTGCAGTGGGTAGCCTGATGTATGCAATGGTCTGTACTAGACCAGACATTGCACATGCAGTGGGAGTATTGAGCAGGTTTATGTCAAACCCGGGGAAGGAGCATTGGACAGCAGTGAAGCGGGTTTTCAGATATTTACGTGGCACTAGTGATTATGGCTTGTGCTACCAGGGAAGACCAGGATTGGAAAGAATTTTGGACATTCGTGGTTTTGTTGATGCAGACTGGGCTAGAGATCTGGACCAAAGAAGATCTACAAGTGGGTATGTGTTTAGCCTATTTGGAGGCGCAGTCAGTTGGATGAGTAAAAGACAGTCTGTAGTGGTGCTTTCAACTACAGAGGCATAATACATAGCGACCACTCATGCAAGCAAGAAGAATTTTTGTTGCGGTGTGTTCAAGTATGGGGTTGGTACAACAAGCTATAAGGATATTTGTGATAATAATTGTTCTTGGCTAAGAATCACACTTATCATTCAAAGATAAAGCACTTTGATGTTCAATATCACTTTGTTGGGAATATGAGTTGAGGAGTTAAAGGTTGTTTACGGTAAAGGTGGACACTTTGAAGAATGTTGCGGGATGCATTGACAAAGTCTGTGAGCACTGGAAGTTCTCTTGCAGTGTGAAAACAATGGGTGTTGAAGGTGGGCCAATGACTAAGCTCTCTGTGGCCCCATGAAGAAACAACAAGTGGGAGAATGTTGGGTATGTGTTATATTCTTTCCACGACTAAGCACGCGCGAGGGGGTAAGAGGGGGGGCGATAGCCCTCCCGTTGTGCTCAATTGGGCCAATGAATAAGCTCTCCTGTGGCCCCCTGTGGAAAGAAAACAACAAGTGGGAGAATGTTGGGTATGTGTTATATTCTTTCCACGACTAAGCACACGCGAGGGGGTAAGAGGGGAGGCGATAGCCCCCCCTTTGCACCAAGCGTAACGGGGGGGTCACAGGGGGGGCGGTAGCCCCCCCTGTCGGGGTCCGGGGCAGCACCCCGACGAAAATTTTTGGTCCTTAATTTCCGGTAGGTAGTCCATGTCCATGGTTTTGTGCATGGTTTTGCACATGGTATTGGGGCACGATGGTTTTCGGCCCCTGGTATTTTTGTAGATCCGGTAAAGGGAACTACGGTTATAATCTAATCCAGGGTTTATGGATTGGGTTTTATGTATGCTTCGGCATGTATATATATGTGTTGTAACACTAAAAGGAATATAATGAAAAATCAAGCTGGTCGACCCGATTTGGGATCTAGGGGAAAATCTCTATGTTTATCTGTTTTATTTTTTATGCTCTCGCTATTGTTTTTTTTCTACTATAAGATTTATGTTTAGATAATTTCTGTTTAGGGTTGAAAGCTACATTTGGTATCAGAGAAGTTTCGGCTTCAGGGGGACGCCTTTGCTACTGAGGGTTTTTTGCTCGAGCCTGTGGTAGACCTTGTTCAGTGGGAGATCTGCGGGATCGATTCTCGCAGTGAAAGAAGATGGTGAGCAACGAGAAGATAGAGATTGAGAAATTTAATGGTCAGAGTTTTGAGTTATGGAAGCTCAAGATGGAGTATCTGCTGGTGGATAAAGATCATTTGATTGCGGTAGATCCAGGTAGTAAACAAACGTTAATGTTAGATGAAGACTGAAAGAAACTAGATCGGAAGGCTAAGAGCACAATACGGTTGTGTGTCTCAGATTCAGTATTATTGAATGTATCTGGGGAAGATATGGTGAAGAACTTGTGGGAAAAGATAGGGACTTTGTACCAATCTAAGTCTCTGGTGAATAAGTTGTTTCTGCGGTAAAAGTTGTATAACCTGAGGATGAAGGATGGAGACTCGATGACAGAGCATCTGAACGCCTTCAATACTGTGGTAACTCAGTTGTCATATGTTGATATTAAAATCTCAGATGAAGATAAGTGCATCAGTTTTTTGTATTCTCTACCAGATTCGTAGGAAATTCTGGTTATTGCAATAGGTAGCAATAAAACTACCTTGAATTTTGATGACATTGTCTCAGCCTTGCTGTCGGAGGAAATGAGACGGAGAAATATGGAGGGTCAGAATGGAGATGCCTTATCTGTACGAGGAAGATCCCAGAATAGAAACAAGAATAAGGTTTCGAGTGGGAGATCTAAATCTAGAGGGAGATCTAAATCTCCTGGAAAGTTTGTAAAGGTGTGCTGGAAATGCGGAAAGGAAGGGCACTACAAAAAGGAATGCAGATCTAAAGCTCCCGTGAAAGGAAAGGGATCTGATGAAGCTCCTTCTGCAGAGGCAAAAACCACCTCGGATGAAGGTGGGGATGTGTATTTGGCTTCTTCTTCAAATACACATGTAGATCATGAGTCATGGTTGATTGACTCAGGTGCATCCTTTCATTTCACTCCCCATAGGGAGTGGTTCTGTGAGTATGAGAAATATGATGGTGATGTCTTCCTAGGGGATGATAGGAAGGCCAAAATCGTCGGACGTGGAAAGGTCAAGCTGAAGCTACAAGGTGGAAGGATTAGAACACTTCCTGGTGTTCTGCATATTCTTACATTGGCCAGAAATCTGATTTCTGTAAGCAAGATGGATGATCCAGGTGTAAAAATAGTGTTCGAGAAAGATGCCTGCAAGATGGTTCGGGGAGCACTGGTATTAATGCGGGAAGTTTGGACTGGAACTCTGTACAAGCTACAAGGTAGCACTGTTATTGATGGGTGTAACAGTTCTGTGGTTCCTGAAAGTGGGACGAAAAGCCTAGCTGTCTCTGGAGAAAAGACCATGCTATGGCATCAAAGGCTTGGACATATTGGAGAGAAGGGCCTTCGGATACTGCATAGAAATGGTATGGTAGAAGGTATGTCTAATTTCTCTCTGGATTTCGATTTCCGTGAACATTGTGTATATGGGAAGCAGAATCGGGTGAGTTTTCCTTACGGTACTGAAGGGCAAGCAAAGATATTAGAGGCTTTGTACACGGTGATGTGTTTGGGCACATGTCGGTTCATCATTGGGAAAGTACGCTGACACTGTATTTCATTCGCCAGTGACTTCTCAAGGAATACATGGATATATTTCTTGAGGAAGAAATCTGAAGTCTTTGACAAATTTAAAATTTAAGGCTGCAGTGGAAAAACAGGTGAGAGAAGAAGAATAAAGGCGCTAAGGACGAGATAATGGTGGGGAAGTTAAGAAAATTTGAAGGATTATTGTAAGAAGTGTGCTGTTTCCTGTGGAAGACTACTCATACACACCCTCGGCAAAATGGAGTTGAGAAAGAATGAATAGAACAACACGATGGAAAAGGAAAGAAGCATGCTCAGTGGTACCGGGTTAGGACAAGAATTCTGGGCAGAGGCAGTGGAGACTGCATGTTACTTAGTTAACAGATCACCTTCATCAGCATTGGAGGATAAGACCCCACATGAGGTATGGACTAGTAAGAAACCCTCTCTTTCACATCTAAGGGTATTTGGATGTGATGCATATGTACATGTTCCAAAGGAGAAAAGGACCAAGTTGGATAATAAATCTGAAAAGTGCATCTTTATTGGGTATAAAGATGGTTTAAAGGGTTACAAGCTTTGGAACCCAGAAACAAGGAAGGTTGTGTACAGCCGAGATGTGGTGTTTAGAGAAGTGAAAGATGTTGTTAAACATGAAGTCCTACCAAAGCAACCTGAGAAGATAGAGTTTGAGCTAAAGGAGGATGAATCAGACTCTACAACAAAAGAAGACTCAGAAGAAGAAGAGCCACAAACTCCAGCTTTGAGAAGATTAGTTCGGGAAAGAAGGCAACCAGAAAGTTATAGTCCATCTGCTTTCTGTTCAGGTTTTGCCTTAACTATAACTGATGATGAACCCAAAACTGTCAGGGAGGCAGTAGATTCAGAGGATGGAAAACTCAGGAAGGAGGCCATGGTTGATGAAATGGCATCCTTGCACAAAAACGATGCATGGGATCTGGTGGAGTTGCCGGCTGGAAGGAAGCCCATTGGGAGAAAATGGGTGTTTAAGAAGAAGATGAATGTAGAAGGCAAGGTGGAGAAATACAAATCTCGGTTGGTAGTGAAAGGTTATTCCCAGGTGCTGGGAATTGATTTTGGTGATATTTTTTCTCCTGTTGCCAAAGTTACTTCTATTAGATTACTTTTATCTGTTGCTGCTGCATTTGATTTTGAGATAGAACAGATGGATGTGAAGACAACATTTCTTCACGGGGATCTAGAAGAGGAGATCTACATGAAGCAACCTGAAGGCTTTATGGTGAAGGTTAAGAAAGAACTAGTATGCAGGTTGAAGAAGTCTCTGTATGGGTTAAAACAGTCACCAAGGATGTGGTATCAGAAATTTGATACCTATATACGGGGACTTGGCTTCACCAGAAGCAAGGAAGATCATTGTGTTTATTTTAAATTAATTGGCGATCATGTTATATATCTGGTCTTGTATGTGGATGATATGTTGTTGATTGGAAATGACAAGGAAATTATCCAAGATTTGAAGACCCAACTGTTCTCCAAATTCGACATGAAGGATCTGGGTGCTGCAAACTATATTTTAGGCATGGAAATTAAGAGATATCGGGCAAAGAGGAAGCTCTGGTTAAACCAGAGGAAGTATGTCGAGACTATATTGCAGAGGTTCAATATGCAGGATAGTAAAGCGGTGAATGTTCCTATTCCTGTAGGTGTAAAGCTGTCTGCTGAACAGTGTCCCAAGACACAAGAAGAAGAGGAGTATATGTCTCGTGTTCCATATGCAAGTGCAGTGGGTAGCTTGATGTATGCAATGGTCTGTACCAGACCAGACATTGCACATGCAGTGGGAGTATTGAGCAGGTTTATGTCAAACCCAGGGAAGGAGCATTGGACAATAGTGAAGCGGGTTTTCAGATATTTACGTGGCACTAGTGATTATGTCTTGTGCTACCAGGGAAGACCAGGATTGGAAAGAATGTTGGACATTCGTGGTTTTGTTGATGCAGACTGGGCTGGAGATCTGGACCAAAGAAGATCTACAAGTGGGTATGTGTTTAGCCTATTTTGAGGCGCAGTCATTTGGATGAGTAAAAGACAGTCTGTAGTGGCTCTTTCAACTACAGCGGCAGAATACATAGCAGCCACTCATGCAAGCAAGGAAGCAGTTTGGTTGCAGAGATTGTGTTCAAGTATGGGGTTGGTACAGCAAGCTATAAGGATAGACTGTGACAGCCAAAGTGCAATTTTCTTGGCTAAGAACCCTGCTTATCATTCAAAGACAAAGCACATTGATGTTCAATATCACTTTGTTAGAGATATGGTTGAGGCTAAAAGGTTGTTGCTGGTAAAGGTGGACACTTTGAAGAATGTTGCAGATGCATTGACGAAGTCTGTGAGCACTCAGAAGTTCTCTTGGTGTAGAGAAACAATGGGTGTTGAAGAATTGGGCCAATGACTAAGCTCTCCTGTGGCCCCCTGTGGAAAGAAAACAACAAGTGGGAGAATGTTGGGTATGTTTTATATTCTTTCCACGACTAAGCACGCGCGAGGGGGTAAGAGGGGGGGCGATAGCCCCCCCGTTGCGCTCAATTGGGCCAATGAATAAGCTCTCCTGTGCCCCCCTGTGGAAATAAAACAACAAGTGGGAGAATGTTGGGTATGTGTTATATTCTTTCCACGACTAAGCACGCGTGAGGGGGTAAGAGGGGGGGCGATAGCCCCCCCTTTGCACCGAGCGCAACGGGGGGGGTCACAGGGGGGGTGGTAGCCCCCCCTGTCAGGGTCCGTGGCAGCGCCCCAATGAAAATTTTTGGTCCTTAATTTCCGGTGGGTAGTCCACGTCCATGGTTTTGTGCATGGTTTTGCACATGGTATTGGGGCACGATGGTTTTCGGCCCCTGGGATTTTTGTAGATCCGGTCAAGGGAACTACGGTTATGTTCTAATCCAGGGTTTATGGATTGGGGTTTATGTATGCTTCGGTATGTATATATATGTGTTGTAACACTAAAAGGAATATAATGAAAAATCAAGCTGGTCGACCCGATCTGGTATCCAGGGGGAAATCTCTATGTTTATCTATTTTATTTTTATGCTCTCGCTATTGTTTATTTTTTGTTATAAGATTCGTGTGTAGATAATTTTTGTTTAGGGTTGAAACCTATATTTGGTATCAGAGCAGTTTCGGCTTCATGGGGACGCCTTTGCTACTAAGGGTTTTTTGCTCGAGCCTGTGGTAGACCCTGTTCAGTGGGAGATCTGCATGATCGATTCTTGCGGTGAAAGAAGATGGTGAGCAGCGGGAAGATAGAGATCGAGAAATTTAATGGTCAGAGTTTTGAGTTATGGAAGCTCAAGATGGAGTATCTGCTGGTGGATAAAGATCATTGGATTGTGGTAGATCCAGGTAGTAAACAAACGGCAATGTCAGATGAAGACTGGAAGAAACTAGATCGGAAGGCTAAGAGCACAATACGGTTGTGTGTCTCAGATTCAGTATTGTTGAATATATCTGGGGAAGCTACGGTGAAGACCTTGTGGGACAAGATAGGGAATTTTTACCAATCTAAGTCTCTGTTGAATAAGTTGTTCCTGCGGAAAAAGCTGTATAACCTGAGGATGAAGGATGGAGACTCGGTGACAGAGCATCTGAACGCCTTCAATACTGTGGTAAGTCAGTTTTCATCTATTGATATTAAAATCTCAGATGAAGATAAGTGCAGCAGTTTGTTGTGCTCTCTACCAGACTCGTGGGACAGTCTGGTTATTGCAATAGGTAGCAATACAACTACCTTGAATTTTGATGACATTGTCTCAGCCTTGCTGTCGGAGGAAATGAGGCAGAGAAATATGGAGGGTCAGAATGGAGATGCCTTATTTGTACGAGGAAGGTCCCAGAACAGAAACAAGAATAAGGTTTCGAGTGGGAGATCTAAATCTAGAGGGAGATCGAAATCTCCTGGAAAGTTTGTAAAGGTGTGCTGGAAATGCGGAAAGGAAGGGCACTACAAAAAGGGATGCAGATCTAAAGCTCCTGAGAAAGGAAAGGGATCTGATGAAGGTCCTTCTGCAGAGGCAAAAACCACCTCGGATGAAGGTGGGGATGTGTATTTGGCTTCTTCTTCAAATACACACGTAGATCATGATTCATGGTTGATTGACTCAGGTGCATCCTTTCACTTCACTCCCCATAGGGAGTGGTTCTGCGAGTATGAGAAATATGATGGTGGTGATGTCTTCCTAGGGGATGATAGGAAGGCCAAAATCGTCGGACGTGGAAAGGTCAAGTTGAAGCTACAAGGTGGAAGGATTATAACACTTCCTGGTGTTATGCATATTCTTGCATTGGCCAGAAATCTGATTTCTGTAAGCAAGATGGATGATGCAGGTGTAAAACAATGTTCGAGAAAGATGCCTGCAAGATGGTTCGGGGAGCAACGGGTATTGTCTGCGGGGGGCATTTGGTGGAACTCTGTACAAGCTACAAGGTAGCACTATTATTGATGGGTGTAATAGTTATGTGGTTCCTGAAAGTGGAGCGGAAATCCTAGCTGTCTCTAGATAAAATACCATGCTATGGCATCAAAGGCTTGGACATATTGGAGAGAAGGGCCTTCGAATACTACATAGAAATGGTATGGTAGAAGTTATGTCTAATTTCTCTCTGGATTTCGATTTCTGTGAACATTGTGTATATGGGAAGCATAATCGGGTGAGTTTTCCTTCTCGTGCTAAGAGGACGAACAAGATATTAGAACTTGTGACAGTGATTTGTTTAGACCTGTGTCAGTTCCATCACTGGGAAAGTATGTGTACTATGTTTCATTCATAGATGACTTCTCAAGTAATTCATGGATATATTTCTTGAGAAATAAATCTGAAGTCTTTGAAAGATTTAAAGAATTTAAGGCTCTGGTGGAAAACCAGACAGAGAAGAAGATAAAGGCGTTGAGGACAGATAATGGTGGGAAGTTCTGCAAGGAGGAATTTGAAGAGTTCTGTAAGAAGTGTGGTATAGCACGGTAGAAGACTACTCCATACACACCTTAGCAAAACGGAGTTGCAGAAAGAATGAACAAAACACTAATGGAAAAGGCAAGAATCATGCTCAGTGGTACCGAGTTAGGACAAGAATTCTGGGTAGAGGCAGTGGAGACGGCATGCTATCTGGTTAACGGATCACCTTCATCAACGTTGGAGGATAAGAATCCACATGAGGTATGGACTGGTAAGAAACCCTCTCTTTCACATCTAAGGGTATTTGGATGTGATGCATATCTACATGTTCCAAAGGAGAAAAGGACCAAGTTGGATAATAAATCTGAAAGGTGCATCTTTGTGGGTATAAGGATGGTTTAAGGGATTGCAAGCTTTGGAACCGGGAAACAGGAAAGGTTGTGTACGGTAGAGATGGTAGTGTTTAGAGAAAGTGAAAGACGTTGTTAAACATGAAGTCCTACCAAGGAACCGGAGAAGATGCTAGGCCATTTTGGGTGGGCTTAGTCTGCAATTAATTGGAGCATTATGGAGCCATTTTGAAATGAGAGAAAATAATGAACATAAACACATGTATTTGAAAATTTCTTAGCATAATGAAAGATGGTTGTGCATTGAGATGGACAACAGATTATGGCTAGGGAGGGTGAAGCTGGCATACCATCATGCCTACTGGCCTTAAATCTTATGTGTGTTTGTTTCTACGGTATACAATGTTGATAGGTCTTTGATTTCCCAGGCTTATTTTCATGCTTATAATTCACAAATTCATCTATGTTTCACGGATAAATTCCTCAATCCTTAAGCAAACAAATGGAGACAAATATGTACATGTTTTGTAATTGGAAAGACACTTAGCACAACAAACTAATACAGTCCTTTCATATCAGTAGGTATGTGGACCATTTGTGATGGCGATCATTCTCCAGCCTCCCTTTTGTCTGTATGAACTGCAGGGGTCGATGGTTTGCGTGGATGACCATTTTCTTCCCCAGAATGTAATGCTTCCATTATCAGAAAACCTACACATTAGAATATGTCTCTTTCTCATAAGTGGGATACTTTCAGATTGTGTCTGAAATTGTCTCACTATTATATGCCATTGAATTATTTTGTGAAGATAAATCCCCTCTGTGGATAGAGGTGATCTCTCTAGCCCTAGAGTGGGTCTTGAAACTTGTGAGACTTTCCAATGCAAGCTTCCTTAGCTAATATTCAAAATGAGACAAGAAAGGAGATAGAGTTACCTTTTCCTGATGCTATGCTTGAATAATTTGATGGTGGCCTTGATCCATGATCCCTCAAGCTCGTTCCTCACTACTAGTGGCGTACAAATACCTATAGGAGATCAAGAGGCAACAAAAAATTTAATCCAATAAATAATATTCACGAACATCAACTATCTAACAGATCAAGAAACATTAGACTATTTTCACAAATTATTAGGAAAATATAGAAAGCAAACATAAAATGTTTTCTTAATGAATATAAAAGAGATATCTTACAATCCAGGCCTTGATGTTGGAGGCCTCCGTTTGGTGATGTCTGAGTCCTGCATCGAAGCTATAAAGCATTCCTTCTCCTGAATAGCTTAGGCGTTATCACAATACATGAGTGGAAAGGGAATGAATGATCTTACGAGCCCAACAATGACCAACCAGTAGTGGAGGGATGGGTATCAATTTATAGGAAGGGAGAAGAGGTTGGGCCCATGAAAGGAGGAGGATGGTCCACTTTCTAAGGGATAAACCGCCATTAATAAGATAAAATCTTTAAAATCAAAGAGCTTGACCCTATTACCACCGAATAACAACCAAATCGCTGCCCTGGAGCTTCTAGAGTTTGAAGCTTCTCCTCCATTTTGAGGAAACAATGCAAGAAAGGGATCAACATCGTTTTCCCCTAAAAAAGAGCGTTGATAGCACTAGGCCAGAACTTTCAACCTACCATCAGCACAGGTAGGGCACTAGAGAAGTGCGCTAACCCAGAAATTTAGGTTTTTGACCAAGTCTCTCCAGTTATCTTTCAAGGAAATTTTCTTTGATTCTTCAAAGGACATCTTTGTGTATTTTTCCCATGTGTATATATTGCATAGGACCTATCACAGGGCACTTCAGGATCAGGGACAGGAAGTGATCATGGTGACAAATTACTGTGTAACATATGCCCCCTAAAGCATGAAGGAAGAACGAGGAGTGATGAGGGAAATGCTTTATGAACCAAGGTAAAAGAACTCAGAATACCGCTAAGAAACCTACCAAATAAAACACAATACAATATATGACATCTCCAAATGTGAATATGACTAATAACATATTTGTGGACTAGGCATCAAATAACATATGAACCCATGGCATGGTTGCAACCATCCTACTAAAAGAGATCATGGAAACAGATCCACGGTATGGTCGCAACCATTTGTATAGACAAGATCATATGTACAATCATGAATACTCAATAACTCCACACAACCTGGATAATGGCAAAGGTGATCCTGGGTCTTTGCCGCGATCTCAATCTACCCAATGTATGAATATAAC
The DNA here is from genome assembly GCA_034641835.2 of Pinus albicaulis. Lineage (NCBI taxonomy): Eukaryota > Viridiplantae > Streptophyta > Pinopsida > Pinales > Pinaceae > Pinus > Pinus albicaulis. The sequence continues at coordinate 184,984,495 of CM076571.1, read as the reverse complement.
AATGTGAATAGATGATATGATGTCAAACATGGTAGAAACCACCTAATTATAGGTCCATAATGAAAACTGTTAACAAGCACGAGAGAAACCACCAATAATGACGATGGCCCTCAATGTACAATAACACAATCCATAAGTGTGAATAAATGTGTTGAAGTCAAACACTTGCAGAATAATTTGATCAAAGGCCAGTGATGTGAACCTTTCATCAAACATGAAGAACTTGCCATTTAGGCATGAAAGCTCCAAGGTACTCAAAAGGAGTTTCTAAATAATATTCCTTGATAATGAGAGAAGGTTGACAGGAAGTGATCTGTCGAAGGAGGACCATAATGATTCCCACATCATCGACATGAAACATCAGATATCTCAAGATGATAGGAGTGTTTCAAGACTGTTACAGAGAGGGTCAAATAAGTAGATGATGTTTGACTTTGACAAAAAGGAATTCTCTTTAACATATTGGTGACATGACTCCAGAGTGTGGCAGCATTTGAGTCAAATGGGATCAGAGGTCATGATGAAAAAATGATGATCGAATAAGAGGAAAACGGATTTCCCAAACCCACGGAGGAAAAATGAAAAATGAAGGATATCCCCAACCTGACACGAACGATAGACAAGTGTCATGTTCAAGAGCGAAAAGCTGCCCAAAATACACATAGGATCTTCAATTTCAATTTTCCCCCGTTATCGCTAATGAGTACCTCTTTATTTTTGATAGCCAAAATGAAGAGGATAACATATGCTGAGCATGTAAGTTCATTCTTCGAATGAATCCACCCTAGTAATTTTAATGATCCCTAGGAAGGAGGAACTTTGTCTTGTCATGGTGACAAGTCTTTCATCATTTAAAAGTTAACGAGTCAGACAGAAGAGTAACTCGGTGTCTTTTTCATGTTTAGGGTTTTGAAAAATAAACTAAAAATAAAACTCCATCATGTCCCTTTTTCGTAAATCGTCCCTCGTATCCAAAAAGATAGAAAATAATATCTAAGAGAACCTCTTGACCATGTTTGATCAAGGTATTCCTTTTTCGTAAATAGTGAATCTCATCCCGAAAAAGGGGTAAACGTATACTGATACCACACCAATTCATTTACTATTACAAGTTCGAAATGACAAGTACTCGAAAATATTTTCATTGTTCGAGAGTCAGAAAAGAGCTGAAAGGTGACTCTAGGGGGGTTCCTTTTTTGTTTATTTTTTATAGAGTCTAAAAAGGAGATAAAATAAAACTCATTTGCATCAGAAATAATCACCGTTAATGTAAATATCTCATTACTTCATGAATACTGACAAACATCACTAATATCAAGGAAAAATACTAAAATAATGGCGAAAATATTTTGAGAAATATATAAATAGAAAAAAAGTAAATTAATTTTCACCATTATATTTTGAGTAAATCGTGAAAGTGCATTTTACCCCTTTTCCCTCTGAACTTTAGATCAATGGTGCTGTCAATCCAGGACATCGTTCAACAATCCGTCAGCTATAGGTAAGAGCTCAAAATCTCCTCTTCATTTTAATCCCATTTTTAAGTATTTTTTCTAAGAAATTTTTTGATTTGGGGGGAGAATTTCAAAATTCTATTTTCGATGCAATTCATGCTGGTCGCTCATAGCCTGAAAGGCAATTGCGCCACCAACGATGTTTCATATTTCAGAGTTACACTGACCACAGGGAAGAATTTAGGATAAGGAATTATCCAATTTTTAATGGTTTATCTCCAAAACTACTCCAATGAAAGTCCCTAAAATGTCAACTGAACATGTTTTGTAGGTGATTTCAGCAAATATGGTCATTGAATGGAAAGAAAGAGGCCATGAGGTGGAAGACCACCAAGCACTCTAGGACCCAAATTGTGTAAACGCAATGTGGAATTGTGGACTGTTGAAATTCTTCCAAACATCAGGGTTAAGAGATCAGTTGGAGCTACTTGATTATTTAATTGGGATATGGAATGTGGATCGCCAAATATTCATAATTGGAGACCAGGAACTTTAGTTGGATGTCACGCAAATCTACTTCATTATAGGGTTATTCAGGAGAGGAGAGAGAATACAACTCTCTAGAGCTCATGTTGGAGGTGAGAGTACCATTATGATCATCCAGAGACACTTTCACGGGGCTAAAAAGACTCAGAGTGGGAAGGTAGAGATATCCTCTATCACAAATATTCCCTTACACTCAATATTACATTGCATGGATTGAGTGTACGGAGCTCAAGCATTGCATGAGGAAAATAAGTCTCAATTCCAGTACCCGGTGGACTGTCTTTCTCCTACTATGTTTAACTGGTGCGAGTGGTTATTGGATAATATGAAAATCCAATTGACCAAGTGCAAAATAGGTCGACTGAAACAATTTGGGTATGGGTAGATCTTGGTTTCCTTCTTTCTGAAGAGGGTTCCATTGTTTTCGTATCAACGGTTGGAGATCCGTGATCCAGCTCCGAGGGGCCCGAGGATGTTGATATGGTGTTGGATTGGTTGAAGGTCGCGGTGAATCAGGTAGGATCTTATACGAGGTTCTAAATTAGGAATAAACCAAATCTAGATATTGAGCACAGGCGATGATTTCCTCTTCCATCACGCAACCACCCAAGGCGAGATCTTTTTCGATTTGTGGAAAAAAATATTTCGTGGACCATTCAATCAACAACTGATCGAGGATCTCAAATTTTATGAGACGACGTCTACGCCTCCATTCATGGACATGATCCGAAATATGGGTTGCATTTAACTGTTGCAATGAGGTGAGAAGGTGGGTGTCGGTTTCATATTGGACAGGTAATTGGAAGCGAGTGAGGAAGGCCATGGCCAAGGTGTTAAAATCGAAGAAGACACATCGAGGGATTGATCAATATACCATTTAGCTGTGACACTTGTGAGACTGTGCTGGAAAAGACATAGACAAATTGAATCGTCAACACAAGAATTGGAAGAGAACCATAGGTGGTATGCCATGACACGAGATTAAGGGTCTTCCCCAGACTTACCTTCAAACTTTGGGAAATCTCCTAGAATATTGGTTGGAACTGGCGGGAAATGCAACATATGTTGGATGGGGTCATTTGTGAGCTTAGACGCATCCGATAGTTCCAACATAGCCAAAAATGGCAAGGGAGGATGGTGAGGAGAAAATGGTTGTTGGAAGTTACCCATCTAAGGGTTCCAACCTGGTTGATATATATTTTTCCCCCAATAGGGCGTATTTATACCTGGATACACATATTTCCCCCCCGGTTGGTGAGGACCTTATTGCATGTGCTGCTAAATGTAGGGACCCTGTTGGGGCTGTTGATAAGGCCCCTGATGGGTTTGAAATTGTGGTCCTTGCTGAAAATAGGGTCTAGCCTGAGGTCCTTTCTGAAAATGAGATCTAGCTTGGGGACTTGGTCGGGTTTGCTTAATAAGGGATATGTTGATATTGAGTACCAGGGTGAGGCCTCGACTGGGGCTGCTGGTACTGACCCTGTGAAATTTGTTGGTATTGGACACTGGGTTGTTTGTGGTGAGCACCAGGTTGACCCAAATGGATAATCATAACAGTTTGGGTGTAAGGACCAAACTAAGGGTTAGTCACAACAGTGCCCACTGGATGTTGGGGCTGTTGGACATATTTCTATGAGACGTTTGGTTAAGGAACATACTGATACTGCATATTCGTCTATTGAACATATTGATGTGGTATGTTGGGTTGCTTAACATGTGGATATTGTATGTTCGGTTGTTGGATATGGGGTTTTTGAACCTGATAATAATGAACGTGGGGCTACTGATAGACATATACAACTGAAGTAGGTTGACAACTCAATGGATCATTTCCTACGACAATGTTTGTTGGTTGTGAAAGGAATGTTCCACCTAGACTAACATTAGGGGTTCCCGCCCCTGAAACGGGTCTAGAGTTCAGATGTCCCCCGCTCGAAAGGGCAGGTGTGTAAAGAGGATTAGACTACCCCCCAGGCATAGAAGAAATTGTAGATTTTCCACTCAATGGTGGAACCGCAGTAATCATAGATAACGACAAGGGGGTAGAAGATCCTATTGAAATGGTCATTTGACCTATATTTATTGTAGGTCGAACAACAGGTTGAGATATGGCAACCATATTTGAAATGAATGGTGTAGAAGATGGGGGAATTCTCGTTGACCAAATGGGATCCTAAAATAAATATGTAGCTCTAAAAGCTCCTAAAACAAGGCTTTCAAGAGAGGTATACCCATGCGGAAGTGAAGATACGAATTGAATAGAGGGTATTCTCATCCCACTTCTTGTAACTTAAGGAGTGGTGACATAAGTATAGCCTTCAGGAGGAAACATGGATGAAATCTCTTCTAGAATATGAGTTTGCAGTCATTTCCTATAAAGTGCTCTAAGGGTCACTCATGAATGGAATATCATCACCGTTAGATGCAATTTCAGGAGGAAACAATTGACGAGCAATAGTGTGTGATGCTACTGGAGAAGCAGTAAGGGGAAAATTGGGCGTGTCAAAAGGACTATAAGAGTGTTTAGGCAAGACCACTATCACATCAAAGAGAGGATTTGGAGGAAAGATCGTAAACTGTTCATATGGTTCGAGACTTTCCACCTCAGGATCCTAAAATGATGATGAAATAAAATAGTCAGGTGGTGGAAGTGATGAAATAGGTTGTACAATTATGACAATTCCAAGTTCAGTGCCTTGAGCTTCAAGGGGTCCAACTGGAAATTGGGGAAACTCAAGAGGAGGGTCTTGAGATCCTTTAGAAGAGGAGGGAGGTGAATTCGACAATTCAGCCATGATGACCTTTAAGGAAAGATCAAAGAGAGAAAATGTGAATCAATTTTGAATAATTTAAAATTTACAATTAACCAGGCAAAGATGAGGTTGGAGAAATGCACAGGTAAGATGTTATCGTGGGAAGTTGATTTTATAAATTAAAAAAAAAAACAAATAAAAAAGGGTGAACTAGGCATGAAGGATTACCAGCTATCTATGAACTGTAATATAAAAATTGGTGATAAATGATATAAAAAATTACCAAGGACTTAACGTACTACAACCAATCTCCCCGAATGTTGTGTTTGGTGTATCACGTCTATAAGGCACCGACTAAGTGTTGGAAATATTGAGAGGGGAGGTGAATCAATATTTCTTTCAATTAGAGCATTATTTAATCATCAATTATTATCAGTGTTTGTACAATGATAGCAGCAAACAAAAGGAACACAAATGCACACATTTTTTAAGGTGGAAACCCACTCCGAGACAAAAACCACCTAATGTTTTTCTAATAATTCTTTAATATTCAACTTTAATTGAAAATAAAGCTCCAACTTCCTAGAATCTAGAAAATCATTCTTCTCTAGCTCCCATTAGATGGACACTCCAATGCCCAAGATTCTTCAGTAGTCAACTAAATGGATGCCCCAACACCCAATGAGCTATAACTCACCCTAGCATCACCCTACCACCCTATAGAAGAATAAAAGAAGAATGGACTCTCGTACCAGGGAAAATGGTCCAATTTACAATGATATATAATGATGTAGAAGAAGAAGACACACTAGACCAAAACCCCAACTATGACACAACCACCTAATGATGATCCTAGACCTCCTGACACTGCTTCTTCAACTCTTGGCAAATAGACACTAGAACAATTTTTACAATAATGTATTTACAATGACTTAGTACAATGATACATTTACAGTGACTGTATGTAGTGCTGCCCACTTGAAGACTTCATGTGATGAAATTCTTACTGTTGTTCTGCACCTTGGTTGCTACTCTTGTCATACTACCCTCTCCTACACCTTGCTTTGCTTTTCTACCCTAGAAAGTCTGGTCCTTTGCAGCCCTTGACAACACATGATCTAGATTTTTCTTGCCTTCTAGGAGCTAGATATTGAATCTAGTGTATCTATGTTATTTCACATCCCCAATAAATTATTTTTAGTCCTGTAGTATTCCTCTGATTCATCTTTCCAATGCCATAGGTTTGACCCAATTTGGATTCTTCAAGAGAGAGTTATGCCCAATCTCTCACAATGCCCTAATTATGGATTGTTTCAGTAGAGCGAACTTGTGCGACGTGCCATGTGTCACTGTTTCCTCATTCAACTCTGAAATTGATAGAGAAAAAACTAAAGTCCATGCATTATCTGTCACTTTTTACATAATTCCAATCCGATACTCAGAGAGAGAGTTATGACGATTTTTCCAAGGTCACTTCTTTGAGATGAATTTCAGGAGCCTGCAAAAACACTGACTTCCACAGATCATATCTCCGAAAATATTCCGTACCTGGATCTAAAATTTTCACAGGCGGTTCCTCAGGCTTTCAGCTTCGCCTCATAAAAATTTCAGATTCTGAACCTTTGTAGAAAACAAGTTAGAGCGAAAATTCCACGATGACCTATTTCAGATGGCGAAATTCCTTTCATAAGGAGGATATGAGGATCACAATTTATATAAATTCTTAGGTTGAGAGGGGCTTCAACAAGTGAACGTGGGAGGGATATTAGGAGCTCAAAAAATATTAATTATGACTTTTCAATGACCCATGCCAAACCCCATGGGGTTTTAACCCACTAACTGGGGTTACAAACTTCAAACATGAATATATCTCAAACCATGAAGAATCATGTGGTGTGCAATATATCAACGAAAACATCTCGACACGTAGAAAACCATCAAAAGAATTATTGACCCAGAATATGTTAATTTAGTAGGACAAAATTCCCATGCAATATTGGGGTAGCCCCTGGTGCTGCTTGGGTTGACATCAATGACAATCGCTGATCAACAATCTCCCCCTTTGGCATTGATGGCAACACAAGTACTCCCCTTGTGATCATGACACTTCTTCCTACAACATTCCCTCCCCCTTTGACATCAATGGCAAAGGGTAACTCCCCCTAACACACAACCATATTGCGGACTTGTACACACTTCCACTCCCCCTGACATACAACCATCCTGCGGACCTGTACAGACTTCCACTCCCCCTTTATATTCTAAATAAGGAAAATCTAATGAGAACTTGGGAGAATCCCAAGATTCTGGTGAAGATATTCCAATGCTTCATGAGTACTCTCACGATCATCAACACTTCTTGCCCAATCTGCATCTGTAAAGGATTGAATAATGAGATTGTTACCCTTGGGACACCACAAGCCATATTTTGTTGTTCCCTTTAGATATCGAAGAATTCTTTTGATGGAAATAATATGTGATTCTTTTGGTGCTACTTGGAATCTTACTACTTGTCCAACTGCTTGCATAACATCTAGTCGAGAGGCTGTTACATATAGAAGACTTCCAATCATAGATATGTACAACCTTTAATCCACATCCTTAGATGAGCCGTCTGTGCTCAATTTGCAACCTGTTACCGTTGGAGTAAGGATGGGTTTGCAATATTCCATTTTAAATTTCTTGAGCATTTCCTTGATGTACTTGGCTTGACATATAAATATTCCTTTCTCTTGCTGAGATATTTGAAGCCCTAAGAAGTATGTCAGCTCACCAAGTAAAGACATCTCGAAATCACTTTGCATCTTTGTAGCAAACTTCTTACTTAGTCGATCATCATTTCTACCAAATATTATATCATCCTCTTTAGCTATTAGACATGCTTTAGTTGCTTCATCCAAAACATATATGTCATTTTGAGCTCGACTTGCTGTAGCCACAATTTCACCCTACCTGCCTTTCTTGATTTCACATTTTGTGGAGTTGAATAATATTGTGTCCTTGATCACACATTTTTCCAACACTGAGCAGATTGTGATTCATGTTTTCAACCAAAAGAACATTCTTGGCTAGAGCATCTTTGCTTTCGAGGGTGACAGTACCTGATACTATAACATTTGAATATCCATCATTTCCAAAGGACATGGTTCCATCATTATTCTCTTTCATAGATACAAATTTATTTCTATCTCTAGTCATATGCATTGAGCAACCGCTATCAACATACCACACATATTTGTTGTTTTGAGCCTTGAGAGTGAGAGCACAATTATCAGTCTTCTTCTTCTTCCATGTTTGTTTGTTCTGTGGCTTCGAAGATTCTTCTAGATGATTTTCAAGTCTATAGTCTCTGCCTATGTGTCCAAATTTTCGACATTTGTAACATTCAATATTATTTCTTAAATGTTCAAATCTATTGATGTTTCGCTGAGCCCTGGGAGGTTCATATTTGACAGATCTCCTAGAATTTTATTCGTTCTTGGGGTACTGCGACATTCTACAGCTTTATGACCAAATTTTCCACATGAATAATAGTAGCCATAAAAAATGTGTTGGTACCTGGATGGAAATTTTCGTCGAGGAATTGTCTTCCAAGGTAGTTCTTTCGAATCTTGTCCAATGAAGTCTACATGCATGTCATATCTCAAAGGTTCATTGTATTTTGTTGTAGAAGGTCCTGCTTCTTATTCTTTGTAACCGATGCCAGTTCTGTCATTGTAAGATCATTGATTGTTGATGAGTTCTTCCAATTCCCTTGAGTTGTTGGCATAGTTTTGGATATTTTTTCCTTTCTTCACTTCCTTACGTAGCGAGACTACTTCGGCTTCTAATTCTTCCTTTTCTTGGTTGCTTTCTTCCAACTTCTTTTGAAGTGACTCTTCAATGCATTTGTGTTCTTCAACTTCAATTTTGAGACCTTGAAATTGTTCTTCAAGAGTATTGGAATGAATATTCTCTACCTTGAGCTCTCTTATAAGTTTGATTGCTTCCTTAGAAAACTCTTCTATGGTCAATCCTTCTTCTTCGTTGTTTGATACCTCTTGTTTATTGTGCTTGGCCATAAACAATACTCTCTCATTGGCTTCTTCTTAGTTGTCATTGTCTTCATCAGATGATGAGCTGATCCAGGTGGATATCAGTGGCCACCCACCTATTCCATTTGGGCTAGCACCATCAATTCTTGCAGCTTTTCACATTCAACACAACTTACTATTTTTAGCAGGTTTTCAGGTCCTGCACTCCTGGAGCTGTTTTGGGGCCTTAATGATCCAGGTGGATATTGGTGGCCACCCACCTATTGTATTTGAATCCCCACCATCAGTTCATTCAGTTTTTAAGTTGCAACACAACTTACTATTTTTAGCATTTTTTCAGGTCCTGAACTTTCGAAGACGTTTTGAGGCCCTAAACAACGTTTTTTGGGAAACCCGGGAGAAACATGGGTCCATGGACCGATGTTTCTCACACAGAAAGCTGTACTCCTTGGATATATATTTCTAACGAGCTATTGAGCATGTCAAACGGAGATCAGATGCCAAACTTATGTCCCCGGGAAGTTGAAACACTAATTTACCCAAACGGGACCCACAGTTTTGGCGCTTCATCTCCTAGGGTTAGGTTTTTGGAAGTTTTAGTTTTTCCATTGTTTCTCAATAATAAATAGGCCCTCGAGCCTCATTTTAACATAGTTCAGAGGTCTGTAGCCACATCTCTTCTCAGAGATTCACTACCAGCATCCTAGCTAGTTTATTTCCATTCTGTCTGTAAGCAAATTTCAGTTCTTTGACATTAATGAAATGAAATATTATTTCTGATGCATCTTTGTATTTATGGTTATATGTGTATTATGTTGCATTCCTGCATAAATCCATATTAGTGGTATCAAATCAGTCTGCTCTTTCTCTGTTTTTCTTTGCATGTCCCCAACGAGGTCAGGGTATAAGGAGTTAGGGCTTGATCTGGTTGAACCCTTGCAAGATCAGCCTCGCAAACCCTGATGACCTCCCATGGTAGAAGAAAAGAAAGACAAGGGAGTAGGAGATCCTATCAAAATATTTCTCAAGGAGGCCCTCAAGAAACAAAGGAACGCAATGATGGATAACTTTGCTCATATCCTTCAACGACTACCCACCTACGGTGCATCTGCATCCAACAGCCACTCTGGAGGTGCCACTCCCTTCAAGGTACATGTAAAATTTTACATTCCTATGTCGTAGATATATGGTTGAATTTGTTGGAAGGGTATTTCTCGGTCCATGATTTCTCTGACCAAGAAAAGATTATTTTTGCACTCCTCAAAGCCGCTCCCAATGTCAAAGACTGATGGGAAACCTACTGTGAGAAAGAGGATGAAGGGGAACCCTCTCCCTTCTCAGCCACACCCACTTGGAATTCATTCCGAGATGGCATCAAGGAAAAATACTACCTCGTTGGGAGCTATGAGGAAAAATACATCCAATGGACCATGTTGCGGCAGCAAAGGGATCAAGATGTGCATGAACTGACGAATTTGTTTCATACCCTGTGCACAAAGTTGGGTATTAAAGATTCAGAGAGACATTTGGTGCTCAAGTACCGTGGCTGTCTACACAAACACATTCAGGAGGAAATGGAGTTCCTCGACATTACATCGCTTGGCACGGCATATCGCTATGCCGCCAAGATCGAGTAGAAATTTAAGCAGAAGTAGCGAGACTTTGGATCTGTGAATCAAAAGCAAGGGAAAGGTGCCCCCAAACCGCAAACCAAAGGACAAAGCCAAGGCATGGCAGCCCAAGACAGCCTGCCTGTAATATTTCCAATTAGCCCAAGCTAATGGGAATATACAATTTTGTTTCAATTTTCAGTTTCATGAACAAAATTGTAAAGGAGGATCAATAAAACTCCTAATCAGAAAAATAAATCAATGCCACATGTGAAAATAGTTAAATCTGGGCTATTTACATAAGTACACTTAGGTGTGAAAGAGACTGGGGCACTTGACCAAGTCAACCAGGACCAAATCAATAGTGTTGTCTAGATACAGTGAATCTCCTAGATGCACAGCGCAATTTTAGTTGGAGGCTACTCATGTGAATGGAGCTAAATAATTGAGATGGTTTAGGGTTTGACAAGACTTTCATCCTATAAAAGGAAGAGGAGGACAACAGAGGAAGGTTGTTAATTGAGTATATTTCTAAATATATTATCTATTTAGAAATATATCATTCTCTGTCGTTTAGCTGAGGATAGTGTTGTTTAGCACTAGGGTGTTCCTGTTCAGGAATCCCACCTCTTCCATTGAGTAGATCCTGGAGGAGTCTTGTTGATCTTGTCCACTATCAGGCATTTGGCCAAGCTCATCTTCCAACTAAAACACAGATCCTGTTGAGGGTTTGGTTGTCCTTGTAAGTTGCAGCAAGTGGAGGCTAGATCTGCTCAGATCTAGGCCAAACTAGTGCCTCTTTTCAGTGGGAAAGACATCTATCCCCATGATAAGAGAGTATTAGATATTTGGAGTTGTATTTTCAGATCTTGGCATCACGCCAAACCAGTGCTAGAGCCTACAGCGCAGTTTACCTTCCAGGAAAATGTTATTTGCAAGTGTACAGTTGCAGGGTGTTTTGACACACATTTGGAGGAGAGATCTCTGGTGTTGGGGCTCTGCCCTTCACTATGTTGATCCATGGATTATACTTTTGATCCATGTTCCATTCAGATCTGATCTACTTCTATTGTATTCATCTTCAGAAATTTCTAAATACTACTGCAGATCTACAACTTTAGATCTCAGATCTACTCTCTGTGTCTCATGTTTTGCTCAAAACCCCTAGGGGAATTTGTAAAGGAGCTCTTCTAGTGTATAGATCTTAAATGGATCTAATATTTTGTACACAGATCTGCTCTAGATCTGGTGTAATATACAGCTGCTGCAGCTCTTAAAAATAATGTTGTCAAGCTATTTTTCAGTCAATACATGTGTTGCAGCCCCTCTTTTTGAGGAATTTCTTCTATTCTTGTCTTCTACATTCTGTCACACATTGTATGTGCCTCAATATGGATCTGATTTATTGCTGTATATGTGAATTTTGAGCCTTCTTATTGGTCTCCTGTTATTTCTTAGAGAAACTGCGTTATTTTCCTGCAACATTGTTGCATATAGTTGCAGCCCCATTCTTGGGTGTTTTCCAGCCATACTAGGTGTGGGAGGTCTGTTTACCTCACCTAGTTTGATTTTTTTTTTCTCTCTTCTTGTATTTAGATGCTAGATCTCCAGATCTAAGGGATCCAAGGGCTGAAAACTCATTTCAGTGCACAGACTTCTGAAAATTGCGTTATTCTAGTAGGTATTGCTGAATCTTCCCTTTTGGGGATATTACACTGCCAAAGCCACAAGCAAAGAACAACACCGTGAAGCCAAAGAAGGACATGAGAAAGTGGTGTGAGTTCCATAAGAGCTCCACTCACAACACAAATGAGTGTTAGGCCAAGCAGTCACTGCTGGCCGAGATGAGGGCTTCTAAATCAGATGCATGCTCTGACTCTGAATCAGAACTTGACAAGGGTAATGACAAAGGGAAGCATATTATTGACGCAGAACCCAACGCCAATGTTGCCACTACCAAGATCCAAAGGGAGGATCCCGAGGATCCAAAGGAGGGGGAGTGCCTCTTCCATTCACAGATGTGGGTGAAGGGTTCTCCACTACAATTCCTTGTCGATAGCAGAAGCCAAAAGAACCTCGTTTCACCAAAGTTCGTGAAGCAGCTCCGCCAACTGACCATAACACACTCGCAACCGTATACCATCGAGTGGCTTCATCGAGGGAGAGATATATGCATCCGCCAACAGTGTCGCCTTCCATACAGCATCAAGCCATTCATGGATGAGGTATTATGTGATGTTTCTCCTTTAGATGTAGCTGATGTATTATTAGGCCAACCATACTTATGGAGGAGACATGTTGTGTATGAGTCTAGGCATCGTGTTGTTCTTATTACTTTGGGAAATAACTTGTACAGGATACCGGAGGTAGTATCGCCTCCTGTCATCTCTTTGACTACTGCAAAACAACACAGTCAGATTGTTTCCCAAACCAGGAAACTTATTTTCCTTACAACTCGCTCACAGGGAAAGAAGAATATTGTGGCCACAACATCAAAACAGGGCTCCCCTGCACGGCTGTAGCAGATGGACAAAGTCATGGAGGAATACGAGGACATTTTCTCCTCTCTCACAGAGGTTCCTCTACACCTTCAGGACAAGCACTCCATTAATCTGAGCCCTGACGCACTGATGTTGCCATACCTCCTGCAACTACACATACATAATCCACCCATGTACTGTTTGAGGCTGATAAAGAAACCAAAATTACTAAACGCATCCAACATGTCCGCCCGCAGGTCCAAGACATCTTCGACAATTCTAATACCCAGTTCAACAGAATTTGCCTCATCTCATGGAGGATCTCAACGCAATGGAGAACATTGCTTCCTAAGGAGGGAGGAATGATCCAGGTGAATATCGGTGGAAACCCACCTATTCCATTTGGACCAGCACCATCAATTCTTGCAGCTTTTCACATTCAGCACAACTTACTATTTTTAGCAGGTTTTCGGGTCCTGCACTCCCGGAGCTGTTTTGGGGCCTTAATGATCCAGGTGGATATTGGTGGCCACCCACCTATTCCATTTGAACCCCCACCATCATTTCGTTCATTTTTTAAGTTGCAACACAAATTACTATTTTTAGCAGTTTTTCAGGTCCTGAACTTCCAGAGTCGTTTTGAGGCCCTAAACGATGTTTTTTGGGAAAACCGAGAGAAACATGGGTCCATGGAATGATGTTTCTCCCATTGAAAGTTGTACTCCTTGGATAGATATTTCTAATGAGCTATTGAGCGTGTTAAACGTTGATCGGATGCCAAATTTATGTCCCCGGGAAATTGAAACACCAATTTACCCAAATGAGACCCACAGTTTTGGTGCTTCATCTCCTAGGGTTAGGTTTTTGGACGTTTCAGTTTTTCCATTGTTTCTAAATAATAAATAGGCCCTCGAGCCTCATTGTAACATAGTTCAGAGGTCTGTAGCCGCCACATCTCTTCTTAGAGATTCACTACCAGCACCCTAGCTAGTTTATTTCCATTCTGTCTGCAAGCAAATTTCAGTTCTTTGACATTAATGAAATGAAGTGTTATTTCCATTGCATCTTTGTATTTATGGTTATATGTGTATTATGTTGCGTTCCTATGTAAATCCGAATCATGAGCTATCTTCTTTAGAGAGAAAGTTCCTTTTGGATCCTTGCTTGTTGAATTTATAAAAACCTTTCTTTCCTTTTGAGTTGCCATCACTTATGTTCGGACATTTTGATGCGAAATGCCCAACCTCACCACAGCTGAAACATATCAATGGCAGTTTACCTTTGAATTTTCCCTTACTAATTTTCAGTTTTCTCGTAAATCAAGCATATTCTTCATCTGAAAGACCTTCTTCATCATATCCCTTTTCTTCACACTTACAGGTGCATGTATTTTCAATAGAAGGTTGTTTGTCCTTATTGGTTTTCTTAGATGAAATGAACGCAGTTTCTAGATGCAAAGTACCCTCTTCTTCATCAAGTCTCATTTAATATGCTATGAGAACTCCATGTAATTCCTATTTGCTGAGTTTGTCCAAATTTGCACTGTATTCTAAGACCGATACCTTTGGGTTGAATCTCCCTAGTAACAATCTAAGAATATTTTGTATAATAGTCTTCTTGTCAACTGGCTCTCCCAATCCTTCCAGAGTATTGATTATTTCATCAATGTATTGGAAGTATATAGCAATGTTGCAATCTTCTTTCATTTTGAGTTGCTAAAATTTTTCTCTATAGATTTGAAGCTTTGTTTCTTTGACATTTGAGTCACCTGCATATATATTCTCAAGCTTGTCCCTTACATTTTTGGCGGTTTTACAACCCAACACCTTATGATAAGTAGATTCAATAAGTCCACTAATAATAATATTCTTTTCTTTTGCATCATTTACCAAATTCTTCTTACCTTGTTCATCTGCGATTGATGTAAATCCATTTTGAACAGTGTCCCACACTTCGTAACCTTGCACCAAGAGATAGACCTCCATTCTTCCTTTCCAGAGTGCATAATGTTTTTCATTGAACAAAGGTACATCATTCTAGGTATGCTCCATGACCTCCTTCCAGCTATTAAACTGCTATTGAAGGAACCAAGCTCTGATACCAATTGTTGAAATACTGAGGGGGGGTGCATCAGTATTCCTTTCAATTAGAGCATTAGTTAATCTTCAATTATTATCAGTGTTTGTACAATGATAGTAGAAAACAAAAGGAACACAAATGCACACCGTTTTTAAGGTGGAAACCCACTTCGGGACAAAAACCACCTAATGCTTTTATAATAATTATTTAATATTCAACTCCAATTGAAAATAAAGCTCCAACTTCCTAGAATCTAGAAAAGCATTCTTCTCCAGCTCCCACTGGATGGATGCTCCAACGCCTGAGATTCTTCAGTAGTCAACTGACCGGATGCCCCAACACCTAATGAGCTACAACTCACCCTAGCACCACCCTACCACCCTATAGAATAATGGACTCTCGTACCAGGGAAAATGGTCCACTTTACAATTATATAGAATGAATTAGAAGAAGAAGACACACTAGACCATAACCCCAACTATGACACAACTACCTAATGATGATCCTAAACCTCCCGAAACTGCCCCTTCAACTCTTGGCAGATAGACACTAGAACATTTTTTACAATAATGTATTTATAATGACTTAGTACAATGATACCTTTACAGTGACTATATGCAGTGCTGCCCACTTGAAGACTTCATGTGATGAACTTCTTGTTGTTGTTCTGCACCTTGGTTTCTGCTATTGTCATGCTACCCTCTGCTGCACCTTTCTTTTCTTTTCTACCCTAGAAATTCTAGTCCTTTGCAGCCCTTGACAACACATGATCTAGATTTTTCTTGCCTTCTAGGAGCTCAATATTGAATCTGGTGTATCTTTGTTATTTTAGATCCCCAATATCTGATTTTCGATCCTGTAGTATTCCTCCGAGTTGTCTTTCCAATGCCACGAGTCTGACCCAATTTGGATTATTCAAGAGAGAGTTATGCCCAATCTCTCACAATTCCCTAATTATGGACTGTTTCAGTAGATAAAACTTGTACGGCGTGCCACGTGTCACTGTTTCTTCATTCAGCTTTGAAATTGATAGAGAGAAAACCAAATTCTGTGCACTATATTCCACTTTTTACATAATTCCAATCCGATACTCAGAGAAAGAGTTATGCCGATTTTCCCAAGGT
Organism: Pinus albicaulis; assembly: GCA_034641835.2. Taxonomy (NCBI): domain Eukaryota; kingdom Viridiplantae; phylum Streptophyta; class Pinopsida; order Pinales; family Pinaceae; genus Pinus; species Pinus albicaulis. The sequence goes on along the minus strand of CM076571.1, from coordinate 184,968,415 downwards.
CACTTATTTGAGATGAATTTTAGGAGCCTGCAAAGACACTGACTTCCACAGATCATATCTCTGAAAATATTACGCACCTTGATCTGAAATTTTCACAGAAGATTCCTCAGGATTTCAGCTTCACTTCATAAAAATTTCCTCTTCTGAACCTTCGTAGAAAAAATGTTAGAGCGAAAATTCCACGATGACCTGTTTCAGATGGCGAAATCCCTTACATAGGGAGGATATGAGGATCACAATTTATATAAATGCTTAGGTTGAGAGGGGCTTCAACAAGTGAACGTGGGAGGGATTTTAGGAGCTTAAAAAATATTAATTGTTACTTTTAAATGACCCATGCCACAATCCCATGGGTTTTAGCCCACTAACTAGGGTTACAAACTTCAAACATGAATATCTCTCAAACCATGAAGAATTACGTGGCGTGCCATATATCAACGGAAACATCTCGACAAGTAGAAACCATCAAAATCATTATTGACCTAGAATATATTAATTTTGTGGGTCGAAATTCCCATGTAATATTGGGGTATCCCCTGGTGCTGCTTGGGTTGGCATTAATGACAACCGCTAATCAACATTAAGTTACCTATGAAAAGCTTACAACCTAGTGGTGTCTCCCCTATACTCGACGGTACGTGGGAGTTTAGTCCATAGTAGTGTTGTCTAATGTGCAACCATATGATGAGAGTGTCCCCTTATACTTTTCATACATGGAGCATAGTCTTATATAGTTCCATACGTGGGACGAGGTTTCACCTTCAGAATGTAACAAAGAATGTTAGGGACAACTGATTCCAGAACACATCTCTAGCCTAGACCTCTAAATGTTTTCGTTAATTTCAAATTCTCCTTAAGGTTGATTGGATAAATTTTAAAGTTGATCTTCAGTTAAGTCTTAGTTTAAGGCTCAATATCGATGTAACCTAAACCCTATAATGCAACTAAATTCTAAAAGAGATTCTTTCCATTTTAATGAATTCTAAAATAACGAGGGAAGAAACGTAAACAAGAGTGAAAGTACTGCAACAAACAATGATTCCCCCCACCTAGTTCAAAACTACTAAAATAATGTTTTTAAAGATCGAATACACTTTCACTATTCCACAAAATGCAAGCTTATTGAAAAATGAAATTGCTTCTCTTTCCACTAATGCATAACAAATTTTTTTTATTACTTTGAAAGGTCAAAATGCAAATGCAATCAGTGAACAAATGTAAAATCAACCAAACGAGAAAAATAATCATTTTCACGTTTATTTTATCGAATGGAAAACAAGATCGCTTCAAAAAATGCATGAATGAAAAATAACTTTCACTCTTTTTCAAAGCGAACAAACCAAACCCAAACTTAAGGATGAAAATCACTTTCAATTTACTCTTTTGAATTTGGGAACTAAAGAAGACACATTCTCCTAAACTTGCAAATCAAAAAAATTGTGATCTTATGTTTGACATTAAATCTAAGGTGATTTCAAAGTGCAACGATAACCAGTGCAACGGAAATAAACCTCAAAAACAAGCCAGAAGCAATGCACAAAGGAGTTTGAATTGATTGGAATATAATTCTAAGACAAATCCTATCAATTCTTTGACAACAAGCACAACTGACCAGCGAAGGTTAGTTGGCCTAGAAGCCCTAGAAACCAACTAAACTTCACTCTAATTCACAAGAAAGTCAAAGAATTGGAACCGACCACACAAACAAGCTAACCATGAAGGCAGGAGGTCATTCAGACTTGACATATGTTCTTTAGGGGCCAGGACACACTAGAAAGGTAAGGGGAAACCCTAAATTTTCCTAGCTCCAAAATAAATGCTTTTGTGGTGATAAGAAGAGTGTTGAAAGGCATATCAATGCAATTGTCTTGTATAAAAAAGCGTTTTCAGCACTATTGTGAGAACAGAAAATGAACTAAGCACTAAAAACAAGGAGAAAGAAAAAGAATTTCACACCAAAACTAGACCTAACACACTGGATTTAACTATCAAACCTTATGGAAAGCTACAGATACCTAAGGAAAATTAGATCTCAATGATCATTGTAACTGATCAGAGATCAAACTAGGAATAGAAGGCTAAGAGGCTAAAGCTCCCCAACGGATTTTCCAATTCTGTTGTGAAGATAAATCCCCTCTATGGATAGAGGCGATCTCTCTAGCACTAGATTGGGTTTAGAAAATTGTGAGACTTTCTAATGCAATCTTCCTTAGCTAATATTCAAAACGAGACAAGAAAGGAGATAGGATTACCTTTTCTTGATGCTATGCTTGAAAATTTTGATGGTGGCCTTGATCCATGATCCCTCAAGATCATTCCTCGCTACTAGTGGTGTACGATTAGCTGTAGGAGATCAAGAGGCAACAACAAACATAATCCAATACATAAAATTCATGAACACCAACTATCTAACAGATCAAGGAACATTAGAATATTTACGCAAATTATTAGGAAAATATAGAAAGCATACATCAGATGTTTTATTAATGAATATATAAGAGAGATCTTACAACCTAGGCCTTGATGTTGAAGGCATCCCTTTGGTGATGTCCAAGTCCTTCACTGAAGCTCTAAAGCAGTCCTTCTCCCAAATAGCTTAAGCATTATCATAATACAAGAGTGGAAAGGGAATGAATGATCTTACAAGCCCAATAATGACCAACCAGTAGTGGAGGGATGGGGATCAATTTATAGGAAGGGATAAAAGGTTGGGAGACCATGAAAGGAGGAGGAAGGTCCACTTTCTAAGGGATAAACCCCCATTGATAACATCAAAGCTCTAAAATCAGAGAGCTTGACCTATCACCACTGAATAAAAACCAAATCGCTGCCCTGGAGCTTCTAGAGGTTGAAGCTTCTCCTCCATTTTGAGGAAACACTGTCAGAAAGGGATCAACATATTTTTCCCAGAAAAAAAAGGGCGCTAACAGTGTTAGGCCATAACTGTCAACCTGCCATCAACATGGGTAGGCCACTAAAGAATCGAGCTGACCCAAAAATTTAGGTTTTTGACCAAGTCTCTTTAGTAATCTTTCAAGATAGCTTTATTTGATTCTTCAGAGGACATCTTTGTGTATTTTTCCTAGGTGGATATACTGCACAGGACCTGTCACAGGGCATTTTAGGATCAGGCATGGGCAGTGAGCAGGGTGAAAAATTATTGTGTAACATATGCCCCTACTGAGTAATAATTGCACCAACAACGTATTTGGAGGCATTTGTATCAATCTCAAATGGTTGTTGCAAGTTTGGTAATGTGAGCACTAATGCAAAGTAGAGGTGATGCTTCAACTCAGCAAATGCCTTCTGTTGGGATTCAAACCAAAAGAAATTTTCTTTCGCTCGTCCCTTGGTGACTTGACTCAAATTCTAAGTGATGTGAGAGAACCCCATACAAACCTATGATAGATCTTGGCAAGACCTTGAAAGCTTCAGATCTCTGTTAGAGAGGTTGGGGATAGCCAATATTGAATGAATTGTATCTTGGATAAGAGTGATGTGAGAGAACCCCATACAAACCTATGGTAGAACTTGGCAAGACCCAGAAAGCTGCAGAGCTCTGTTATAGAAGTTGGGGCTGGCCAATCTCAAATGACTTGTATCTTGGATAGGTCCACATATGCACCCCAATCATCAATGAAGTACCCAAAATATTGAACCTGGGTCATACCAAAAGTGCATTTCTCCAAATCGGCACACAATATGTGTTGTTGCAGTGTTTGCAGGACCTGTCACATGTGGTGGAGGTGCTCTTCCCAACTATGACTGAAGATCAGGATGTCATCCAAATGCACCACCATGAATGAGTTAGTGAAAGGTTACAATTATGATGAATTCATTTGTCTAAAATATTCACAATGCAATAATAACTTGGAGAAACAATTTATGTTACATTGGGTTATTTTAGCCATATAATTTGTTCATAATATCATGGTTGAAATATGTTTAAAATTTGATGTTTTTTAATTCTATGGGTGAAGAATTGTGAAATATCTTATATCTTTAACATTATGGTTGAAAACAATTAGAATTTTAGGGATTTTTAATGTCATGATATTATATGTTAAAGGACATGGATAGAAATTATTGGAATTTAAATGTGTTTAAAATCCCATTATTTTATATTAACATCATTACTAAAAATATGCTTAAATTCTACCCGAGAAATAAAAATGGTATCCTAGCACCAACATTAGTGTGTTTTTTCCATTTATTTGGCACATCAAAATTGGTTTATATTGCCATTTTTAGAAAATGTTGCAAATTAACCCCGAAAAAAGATAAAACCTCCTTCTAGAATACACACTTTTTGTTTTTGGGTTTTTTTTCATGTTTTTTGGGTTTTTTTTGGCTAGAGTTCCTGTTTTCAGTTTATAGTTCCTGTTACAAAGTTTTTACGTTGTTTGCTACATAATAGTTTTATTAGGACCATGTTCATTCATTCATAGCCTATGCCACTTCATGTCGAACAAAACCAATTTGAAGGAATCAAAGTCACACTCAAGTATGTCACCAATACCCATATTATTGATTTTCAGAGACTTGTGGACATGTGTCACTTCTAGAAAAAAAATTACTGACCTAGAATACTTTATTTATCCCACAATCAAAAGTTTTCACCTTTTCTTCCAAATTTTTGATGTAAAATTAACGACCATTGTACCACATAGCCTTGTGGTATTTCAATTGCAATATACCAAAAACATTAAAAATGCATTGTCAATTAATAAACATGTTCATATAACTTGGAAATTATCTAAAACAAACACACCTGCATTCACATTAATAATATGTTTATAAAACAAACTAATAAAATATTGCAGTGTGAAAATGCATGCTTACCTTTTTATCTTCCAAACCATTTGCTAAATCAATTTCCCTCGACATAAGATTGACATCTCAAGTACGATGAGCTTCCGTAACCAATGTAGACACCCTTCCTAATGATAAGATGCCTTAAAATTGTTCACATCTTTCAATCCATGGTTTCATCTAATCAAAGAATGTTTGGAATGTAAAAATTAAGTGCATCATATGCTTAAGCAATTGTTCTATGTCATGAGATGCATTAACAATTATGCCATCATTTTGTCATATGTTAGATTATTGCAATGTTAACTTTGAAAGACTAGTCCTCGCATCCTAGATTATGTGGCTATTTCATCAAGGGAACAACTTTCCCTCTCATGTGACCGTAAGGAGATATAAGGCATAATGTAATTCACTTGATCTAATGTTGAGGATTGGTCAGTGGGTAGTCAGTGTTACTACTCCCCCAACTTCTCTCATTTTCGCCATTTTCACTTCAACACTCTAGTGATTAGGGATCTATAATTACTAAGTTTTTTTTCTATTTTTACTTCAATTTGGCACCTTCATGCCCTTTAGGTCCTATCGACCTTCTACCTTGAACGTGCAAGATATATTTCTGCTTTCATTTGAATTCTTGGCATTGATAAAAATTTTTTGGAGATTCACCATTTTTCTGCTTGGTATACCTGGAAGCGACTTAGGTAATTGGCTGTCTGTACACTACTCAATTCTTGACTTAATAGGTTATTGGAATGTTAACTAATCAACCTTTGAAATGCAGGTTGAGAATTTAAATGAGGAATCTATTTTGGAATGCTCATTTAAATGAGAAATTTCTCCCTACTACTTTTATTATACTTCAAGAAAGTGTTCCAATTATGTTTAAAATATCAACCCTACTTGTGACCTCATGGATAACTCGGGTCTATCCCTCATAAAAAAATTTCTATGTATTACTCATGTTTTTGTTCAAGGGTTTTCCTCATATTCCTCTTGGGATTTCTATGGGCGTCCGAGTAAGGTTCTAGCCTACTCTAGTTATGGATCTGGTTTTTCATAGATGACACTAATAGGTAATTTTTCTTCTACCATGACTTTAGAATTTGGGAAAAAATTCCTCTCCACTCTTACTTTCTTCATTGGATAATTTAGGGTATATACTTACGATATCTTTGCATATCTTATTATGGAAAACCCTCAAATCTCCCTTTTCTTTTCTTTTATGACTTGATTTCCACTTAGGTCTTCTTAGCTCTATGTAAAGACATAAAATCAAATATTTTTTCAACATTTCAAAAGGGTTTTCCTTCCTTGCTTTGATTTTAGTTGTTGGCTCTCACTCCTTACATCCACCCTTATGCACAAAAGCAAGGTTTGGTATGTTGAAGGTTTTTTATATATAGGTAATTTCTCTTATTTTTATACAAGGATAACTTCTCCTATCTTGTCTAGAGCAATATTTATACATACATTTCTAATATTCCTTCTCTTATCCTACTGTAGGTTCGTACCTGATCTGCCCTAGATTCCTATAGTCTCATTGTTCAACACATACAATTCTAGGTATTTAGGGTTGCTAACCATCACTACCCATTTTTATCTTTAAGTTAATCTTTGGTTCACACAAATTAGTTGTTGGTGCAACATGACCATATTAGCCCCATTTACTTCCTTTGTTTTTATTAATTTACGAATGAGAAAAGACCAAACCATTCTGTAATCATATAGGGTTTCGACTTTTATATATATATATATATATATAAAGTTTAGCAAGTTTCTTTTGGATGTTGTTGTACTATTCCAATATAAAACCTTAGCTACTTATAATATTAAATAAATTATATTCATTTTACCAATTTAACATGCTTTATTTTGTTGTGATTTCTTAACATGCTTTATTTTGTTGTGATTTCTTAACATGCTTTATTTTACCGTAAAAGTTTTTGCAAATATTATCTCTTTCTTCAATCATAAATAAAAATTATTTTTACAGTAAACTAAACTACTTTTGATTTCAATAATTTTCCCTCGAGGATTACACCACCAAAAATCTTATAAAATTGGTTTTGGAATGAAATATTTTCCGTACCTTTATCTTCATTATATATATATATATATATATATATATATATATATATATATATATATATATTAATTACAATTTCATCTTTTATTTTATTATTATGATTTACGGTCTTCATTCCTCTACATGGTTATCTTCATTATATACTTTCTAGTTCTCTTCATTATATACTTTCAGTTCTTTTCCTGATTTAAAGAGCATTGTCAAGCCTGTGTGCTTAGCCTATGTGCTTAATTTCTACTTTTTATCTTTTTCCAACACATTTTTTTATATTGGCCATTCATATGTTTACATTTTTTATATAAATAAGTTTAAATCTATACTAATTTTTCCTTAATTATATATATATGGTTAGGTAGGCCACACAGATATGGATAGTTTGGATTTAAAGCATCATATAGAGCCTTCCTCTAGTGCTTTCCTAAACCATGCTAACACTGTTTATCTATAAATATATCTTTTCATTTTATTAAAATATACTCAAATAACTAGTTTATTAGGTTATCAATAACCCTTGAACTTGAAAAATTTATAATTAAACTAAAGCATTTGTTTAGAAAATATTTGCTAAACATTATAGCTGAGCTCCACTTTATTACTAAACATACTTTAATATAAAACAATATGGATTAACTGAAATACCTTGAAACACATGTTTATATACTTATTTAAATGTTTGAAAATATTATAAAAGCAACCACGCTACACCCAATCAATGAATTTCTATATCCACAGTTCTCCCGAGCGTCAAGTAGTGTTTCGGTTAGAAATTGGATAAGTGTGATTTTATGGTTCATCTCCTTAAATCCTAGAAAGTTTTATTGTCTAAAACTTTTTTTGGTTCTAATCTCTCTTCCACTAGAACCTTTTTCTCTTTCCGCCAAAACTTTGTTTTGGTTCTAATCTCTCTTCCACTAGAGCCTTTTTCTCTTTCCGCCAAATAACTTTTCTCTTCCATCAGGTTCATTCTAATGGTAAGAATCTTTTTAAAGATGGAGGATTTTTTTTTTTCATATTGCCTCTCTCTTCTATAATGTCGTTCCTCTTTCCACCAAATCATCTCTCTTCCATCTTGTTCATTTTAATGGTAAGAATCTTTTTAAATATTAAGGACTTCTTTCTTTTTAATTCTGTCCATTATTTTTTTAAAACTTGCATTTCTTAGAAACTGATATATAATTGCTTCATTTTCAACTAAACAACAATTATAATAATAATAATATTTTATTTATAAAAAATATATTAATATTTACATTTAAGATGAATCATATTAGTTAATTCGAAATATTGATCTAATTTTAATGATGTGATTAATTCAAAATGAAATTTATCTAATCTATGGATCACAAAAAGTCTCACATCTAAAAATATTTACATCTATCAATCAATTTTAATATTTTCCTCACAATATTTACTAGTAAATATAAATTATATAAATAATGTGATTAATCCGAAAAGATATTTATCTAATCTATGGATCACAAAAAGTCTCACATCTAAAAATATTTACATCTATCAATCAATTTTAATATTTTCCCCACAATATTTACTAGTCAATATAAATTATATAAATAATGATGTCTGCAAAAGTAATTGCACTAGGGGAACCTTGGAAGAAAAGGTAGCAACAAAGTCTTCATTTTCTAGATTATACTACTACTTCCAAGTTCACATGAAGAGCCTTACATTGTTAAGAAAATACAATCTTCCTTCAAAAACCCTTAATGTGTCTTCCAAGATGGAGAAAATGACTCTGAAAAATTGTTTTTACTCTAGATCCAATCCTATTTGACCATGGGTGTGTCATTTGTTTTAGATCCACCCAATTACAGAATTTTTAGAGACCATTATCCAAGGTAATGCCCCTTCATCCAACTACTCTATGAAAAGGATATCAAAGATGAGAAGATTGAAGGGAGAATACCAATAAATCCAAAATTATTATGAAATCCCAAATCAATAGGGCTAAAGGAGTAGATTGAAGGGGGAATACAAGTAAATCCAAAATTTTTATGAAATCCAAAAACAATCTGGCTAAAGGAGGGGGAAAAGCATCCTGGCTAAGCATACCATTGACTATTATGTGGAAGAAACCTATCTATGCAATAAAACCCTAAAATTTACATAACAAAAAAACCATATATTTGATTTTCAGTTATTTAAACACAAAAATACAATTTTTAATAAAATCACAAATTTTTAAATATATAAATAAATTCAAGATTTTTAAAATTTTTGTTTTAAAATATATAAACTTGAAAATTGCAATTTTAATAGTTTTATAAAAACAAAATAAAAATAAAAATAAAACACATATATAGATGGTAATTTTAATAATTATTAAAGTGAAAAGTTATAATAACAAGAATAAGAATAACATAATTGTAAATTTATTGTCATGTTACACCAAAATAATGTATACCATTTCTATGAGAAAGTGTGCTATTTAAGTAGGTGGAAGAGATTTGACCCAGTAACCTTCCAACTAGCAAGGTGCTTAGCAACAGGAGCTAAACTAACTTAACTAACCATTGTGGCTTCAATTTTGTGTAGAACTTAATTGTATATCCATTATTATCCGTTATATTTTTGAATATTTTATTTTAATAGTTTTAATAAAATAATAAAATATCTATAATAAAGATATTATATATATATATATATATATATATATAATGAAAATGTACTTTGGAATGACTATTAGGGTAATGTTAGGGGTGTACAATTTTTAAATAATAATGATGAGTTGCTTAGCATTAGTATTTGTGAATATTAGTCAATAATTATGCCGTAATTATGCAGTAAGGCATTCTTATTTGAAAACAACTCCTCTAGTTGCCACTGTGTCCATGTATGAACCATTGGATCAATGTTAGACGATTGAAATGTTTTAGGCCATTAGATCCACAAGTAAATAGTTTTATATATATATTTTATAATGTTATTTTTTTTTTTCTTTTTAATAAGTTAGATTGAATTTAGGTTTTGGTGACTTTTAAGTTAAAATGTTGTTATTAAATATTTGTTATATTTTTTATATGTAAATGTAAATAGTTTTATATATGTTTTAATAAGTTAAATTGAATTTAGGTAATAAAATAAAATAATAATAAACTATAAAAACAACCTATGGTATTGACCCATGGTATTCATGTGGAATATAGTTTATTTAAAGGGGGGAATTAAGATGGCCTAGATCAATCTTAACCATTATTATTCATGAGTAGTATTTCTTAATATATAAAAAATTAAATTAATAATGAAATTTTTTTAAATATGTGATATTTTTTAAAATTTCCAAATTATTTCACAGGATGAGCAACAATGATGAATGTTCATAATTTTCATTTCTTAATTAACACTAAATTTACCTTTAATTACTTAATTGCAATAGTTTGTAACTACATAACAGTTTGTAACTACATACATATTTTTGTTAATGAATATCAAATTTCTTCTCTTAAAAAAACTATATACATATCTTTAATTACCTAATTGTGGCTAAAAAATTTACATGTTTTTTACTTTATAATCATAAACTAATTTCACATTATATGATGTCAAACTTACTCAACTTTTTATTCTAAAATTTTAAACAAAGTTTTTCACTACATAATTTTAGCCCAATAACTGAACTATATTTCTTAGATATTTGTGCTTTCAAAATATATTTAAGAGTTAAGCTTGTGCTATGATAGATATACCTTGAAAAGATTTCTGATCACCTAATTTACTTTATCTTGATTTGTTCATTCATGAATTAGTGGCCTCATTTCTTCAATTTTAGTTGATTCTATATTATCTAGAAAATTATCATCAAAGACAATTTCTTGCAACTTCTGATTAATGTCCATGTTTTTCTACATGTGGTACGATCTTGTTGTAGGTAATATGTTTTCCCTACATAAAAAAATATATAAATTTTTAATTTTTAATTTGAACTTGACATGCACATTGAAAAAAATTAAAATATTGAAAGGGTGACTTCATTTGTGTGGTCAATATTCTTATTGACAAGTTCCTCTACATCTCTCATTTCCTCATCATTTCTAGGTACATCCACAACTATTTCAAGTTCTTTCAATTTGGCATTCAATTCTTTATTAATAAAGTTGTTTTACTTAGTAGGGACTACAATAATTTTGTAATCAAATAATAGGATAAAACATATTCACAATATAATTTATTTGAATGAATAGATGTGTGTAAAATATTTTAATAAGAAACTAGATTTGTAATTATAAAATATAAAACTATAACTTAAATTTGTGAAATTACTTTGTATTTTTTTTCTTATGTATATAGAGAAAGACTAAACCAAGTTTGGAGTTTAGAAAATAAACCATAACATGAATAACAATATCTCCTTCCAAAAACGTCTCCATATTAAAATGACATTCACTTTCCTGTATACCAAGACTATTGTTCTTCATATACAATTTCTGACAAGCATGCAATTGGCGCTCGGATATGTAGTTGAACTTAGAGTAAAATCTCTTTCTGTTAATAAAAATTCTCTTTATTTACATCTATTCTAGATAGATTGTACTTGAATGTATTTAAAATATCTTATTTGAGTTGCATGCTCATTTCATGCTTGTTTCGGAGGATTATTAATCACCAAAGGATTTTCACCCCAATTTCCTATTTCATTATCTATAACAAAATTTTTGTATATGTGAACAGATTATGTTGGTTTACATATATGTTTTCACCCACAATTGTCTATTTCAATATCTATAACAAAATTTTCTGGTTGATAACTCTTATAATCAATATCTTTGAAACCTCCATGACGCTTCCATGGAAGAAAAATTTTCCTTTCATTCTTTCACGATGACTCCTCTGCAACAACTTATTTCATTATGTTGGTTTACATATATGTTTTCACCCACAATTTCCTATTTCAATATCTATAACAAAATTTTCTGGTTGATAACTCTTATAATCAATATATTTGAAACCTCCACGACCTCCTTCCATGTAAGAAAAATTTTCCTTTCATTCCTTCACGATGGCTCCTTCTTTACAACTTATTTCTTCTAGGCTACTCTTTCCTATGCTATTGCCTTACGTCATTTCTTTTGCAACATATGGTGCAATTGCTAGTTATTGTATTTGGAGCATAGATACATAAATTAAATGACTCATAAATACCTATAAAAATCAATTCATAATAAGCATCAAAACGCTTATTTCACTAAACATTTCAAGTTTCTAAAATTTAATAAAAATCATAAAAATTAACTAAATTATAACTATATTATTATTATTATTGATAAAAAATTAATAGAAGTTAAAAACGTGTAACCATATTTTTAACCATAGATATTTTCTCTCACTTTATCACAGAGATTCTTTATCAAGTAGATTTTTAATCTGTAAATAAGCTTTGTTACAATATTACGACTTAACAATACCACATTCCGTGAAAACCATAAATCAATAATTATTTTAATTATAAAATTATAAAAACATAATTATCAATAAAAACAAAAAAAACATAAAGTAATTACAAATATGATTTTTTTAATAATATTTTAATGTTATTATTATACATATGTGGAATACACTCGTACTAAGTCTTGTAGATTTTAATGGTATATCTCTTCAAATTATTATATCCTCTATAATTTTTATAAATTTGTTTATTATTTTATATTTTTCTATTAAATAAGTTGAAAAATAAATAAAATACTAACTAATTTAATTATATTTTTATAATTTAAAAATAAAATAAAAATATAATTTTTATTATTTATTTAATAAGATAAGTAAATGTTATGGTTTTTATATTGAACATAAATGTACTCATAAATATATGAAATGTTGTGGATAATTTCATTAAAGTATTTTTTTAATATCATCATATAAAGAGAATGCATTGTTGTTATGGGATACAAAAGTTAAGGAGTATTTTAAATTGTAATTGAATGATTTGTGTTTAAAATTATTTATTTATTTAACGAGTTTATTTGGTAATTTTCTGAAAAAATGTAAAGAATGAAACCGATGATTTCATATCAAAAGATGCCTTAAAAAGTACCTAATCACTGTCTAACCAAAACACCATAAACATTTATATAATATATTTAAAATAAATACATAGCATTTAATTAAAAAAAAAACCCAATCAATCATATTCCAAAAGTTATCATTTTAATATTTTATAACTAAAATTTCAAACACAATAAATTAAAATTTATTAAAATAACAATAAATATATTTATATGGCAATGAAATAACAATATGATAAAATAATAGACAACAAGCTCTAATTTATCGTAATATGATTTAATATTAAATAAAATAAATATAAACATGGTTAAATATGAAAAAAATACATTAGTAATAATATTTCTAATAAATGAACAACTTTATTCTTAATCAAGGTTATTTGCAATTCTCAGATTAAGAAGTTTTCTAACTAATTTAAAATTTATTAAAATAACAATAAATATATTTATATGTAAATTAAATAACAATATGATAAAATAATAGACAGCATGTTCCAATTTGTCGTAATATGATTTAATATTAAATGAAATAAATATAAACATTGTTAAATATGAAAAAAATACATTAGAAATAATATTTCTAATAAATAAACAACTTTATTCTTAATCATGGTTATTTGCAATTATCAACTTAATAATAATTTCTCTAACTAATTTTATACGTGCAAATTTAAAAAGACTGGGCATAGCTAAGAAATCCACGGCCTGCAATCACATACTATAAAAAATTATCAGTGAAGCATTATTTGATTTATTAATAATACTTTTTTAAAGAAATTTACAGCATGCACTAACATGTTATTAAACATAAAATTTAATCATCATTTAATTATGTTATTTGTTGTTCTAAGAAAAAGTGAATTAACGTTACCCTTATTATCTCCTTGAGTGTTGTTACTTCCACGTTGATAAAATTATTATCCCACTCTTCAATTTCATGTGAAGTTTGAGTTGAAATTTGTGAGTGATACTCGTAGTATTGAATGACTTTTTCCAGTATTGGACTTGATATATAAACTGGTACAACTTCAAGATATATTTGATCTTCACCTAAGAAATCTGTGATATCTTTTATCACCTTTGATTCCATTAAAATGTTTTTATCTACTTTAACAATTTTCTCATCTGAAGTTTTCAATGCCATTTTAATGGCCATTGCAATGCACGCTGAAATGTTTACTTTCACCGTTTCACGGTAACACAAGAAAAACTCAAATTCCCTATCACGTGAATAAATAAAAATAGAGATTATTGTTTTTAAAACTCACATTCTAATATATAAATATCTAAGTGCAAGTGTTGATTCACCAACAGTCATATTTTTTTGACATGTCTTTTCCGATAAAGTGTTCTTTGACTAATAGCAATATAATGTTTTATACAATAGGATTATTAATTAATTAGTATTGTAAACACAAATAAGCATTAAACATTTTATCATATATCTTTAGTTGTTAAATTTTTACAAATAGTGAAAATTAATTGAACTAGTGAATTCATATAAATTAGATAATTGACAAACAATAAATAAAACAACACATGAAAATCATAAAAACTTTTACATATTTTTCAATTATATATATATATATATATATTATAAGTTTGGTAGGATCTTTCTCTTTCATTAATCATCAAAAAATGTAAGTTACATCCATATGCATATGGTTACAAAAAATAATTAGCCTAATCATCCATGCCAAGTAAGTCTAATTGTCTTTGTATTGCCTATAATCTAGATATCTGTAAATATAACTAGAAACATACTGAAAAATTATAGTACTTCCGCATACAGTAAAAGATAAACCAAAGGAACAAACACCAAACTAATCATCATCAACAAACTCAACTGGAGCAGGGTCCTTAGCACTGGAACCCAGGAGCTCGGTTTTGGGATACATGGAATATGTTGTTTAATTCGACTCAGACGCACGTTATGATTCTGCAACTGGAACTGAATTTTCTGAAATTCGTTGTTGTAATCTGGAAACCCCTGAGCTGTCGTGGCCACTCTTGACGAAAATTTTTCTAAACTTCTAAGGCTTTAGCAAGAAGGCTCTTCATCAACCAATATAGGTGTAGAGTTTGTTTAAACTGAGTAGTCCTACCACAGGTGGGACCGGGATCGGGCACTAAGACATGTCAGTCCTCCAAATCAATGTCCATGATTCCTACCCGCATGTTAATACTTCTTCCCATTCCTCAATTAACTGTCGGACCTGGGTCGAGGTACCCTCATGGTACAATGTGGCCACATCATTGATAATGTTAGAGATTGATTTGCGACCCCAAACTCTGCCCCCATAGGTGATGGGTTGGCTAGTCACCTGTGACTCTGTTAACCTTTTGCCTCAGCCACACAAGATTTGGGTGTTTTTCCCTTGCTGAAGGCCAAACGAGCCATAATATAGTACCTGAAATTGCTTTGAAAATCTAACAAAGACCCCTTACCGACTTTGAGGGTAGCCAAAACACAGAAGCGCCAAACTTCTCGGTGCTACAAATCCGAGGACTTGATACAGAAAATAGGTAAGAGGCTAGAGACTGAAAGAAAGACACCTCGTGATTCGCCCTTTCAAACGTCCAATTCAGACTCATGATGTAAACATACAGCCATAAAGAAAAAGATCCCTTGAGACCAACATACATCTCATTCCTCCTGAGGAGCCAGAGCACATTGATGCAGATTGAGCCATCCTTATTCTAGAGCCCTGAAGGTTCCGCCACAAAACGAGTGACCCATAGACAGGACAAGAGATCCCAAAGGCGGGGTGGAAGAGAAACACAAATCCAGGAGTGGATATAGAGCCACCAACAATATAAACCCATACGAGATAATAAAATTCCAAAAATTACACAGAAAGACCAAATAGAATAGAGACTGTCTCCATTCTGATTCAGACACAAGAAATTCCATATAAGCCACCTTTCTCGCAACCCATAAGTATCTAAAACATTCAACCCAAACGCTAACATACATAGAGACTGAACCATGAGGGCATTGTAAAAAGAACCGTACACATATCCGTGAACCAAGACGTGAAGCGACCAAGACTGAACCTGCGCTTAGAGATTCCTTGCATGTTGAAACTGCTCCAAGCCACCGAACAATGTGGGCCAAGGCCAAGGGAAACAACTACCACAATCACAAAACTTCCCAAAACCACCCGAGAATGCTCTGGATATCTCCCACACACAAATGTTGTTGCCACCTTCAACAAAAGCATTAATTTCGTGCATGCAAAGAGCCACCACTCCATGGGCTTCGTGGTTATGGAGGGTGGTAGGGGGCTCCTCGAAATGACCCACATCAATCACATGTAGAGTTTGTCGCTGCCAGCTCGTACCCCAATCGGGGATATTACATAATATTTGTTAATTACATTTCAACTTTTAATTACTAATTTAACAAGTAAAAATCATAAAAACTTTTACATATTTTATAATTATATTGCATAATATTTGTTAATTACATTTCAACTTTATCCTCCAAACTTTTCATGTGTATCGTATCTACCAATAAGTTACACAAGTTTGGATAGATCATTTCCAAGGCCATTTTTGTTTTCCAAAAAAAAAGAACAAACTTTGCTTTCATTCAAAAACAAAAGTTTACACATCTCAAGAACCTTCTTCCTAAACCAATCAATGAAACTTATCAAAACTGATTACAGCAAAGTCTCAGACCTATCAATTAGATAATAACTTTGGGATCGTCTTTCCACTAAACCACCAAAATATGATACTGACTGTGTTTAAAGTCTTGTGACAGATTTGAACAAAGCAACTATCCAGTACTCCAAAACTGGACAAAGACCCAAATAGCTCTAGTCCTAGATATTCACATAACATACTATCCAAAACAAAAATTCAAAAAAGTGTGAGGACCACCTTGAGATTTCAATATCCCATAACCTTTGTAACACGCCCTTACAAAAAATAGAGAATTTAATCTTACCTGGAACTTGAGTGCATCCTTCTTTTGATAGAAAATCAACCACATTGTTTTGTTCCCAATAGATATAGGAGACAAAAACTTTGCTAAAAGACTTTACCATTGTGCGAGTCCTATCCAACCAATGAGTGAGATCCAAAGCATCTAGAGAAGATCTTTGATTTTCCCATTCAACAATCACCTTAGAATCATCATACATGTCTATCTCAACAATGTCCAACCATTTCGCATAGAAGAGTATGCCCCACAATATCAACATTTTTTCTATGGTACTGGATCCCCAACTACAAAACCACCTAAACTTGTAAAACTCCCCAAAACTCATCACAATTAGCACCCCACTTCCACACCTCCCTAGTGAACATGCCCCATCAAAGAAACGAGTTGGAAACTTGTTCCATATGTCCTTTAAATTGTCTTTAGTGTATAATCTTTTCTTTGATAAGGTCCTTCTCCATGAAGTAGACAAAAATCTTAATACTTGTCACTCAGCTCCCTCTAGTAAAAACTCTTAGCATTCGTCATGTGCCAAATTCCCCATAGAATGTAGAACAGAATGCCCTGAAATCCTTGTTCTATGTTAACCAATGAGACATACAAATACCATTAAAGGATTGATTCCAAGCTTTAAGATTAAGATTAAGAAAAAGATGTGAGACATCTCAGAGTGAGGAAGTCATCTACCGGGCCTTGGAAGCTTTTAATCAAATTAACCCAAGTGAGTATTTTATCATGGACGACTAACCAGCATAAACATTTTTAATCAAATGAGCCCACTTAAGTATTTTATCATAGACCACTAACCAGGATAAACATTTAAGCTTCTCAAGAATATCCCAACTCCACGATTTCTGAAACCATCATAGACTGTAACCATTATGGGTTGTTATTGGTGTTGTGGTTACACTCGCGAATCTGTCACGGAGCATACAGTTGCTAAGTCTTCAGTCAGCCCAAAAAACTACAAAATTTTGTTTTATCAAAAGGCATTGGTTAGGCCTTCCAGGTATCTTTATTCATCTAATCAAATTAGCAAAACCAAAGAAATGAAATTGGAAAACAGGCAATACAATCGTCTTACGCTTTTTGATGATACCAGCTACACATTTTGAATCTTATATATTATTAGAGTATAAGTCCATATTCAATAATAAAATTTTGTTACGTTAAAAGTTTATGTTAGATAGTAAAATTTTCGAAATATCATTGCCTTTTGCTTTTTTCGGTTTAAACGGGTGGGGAGATTAACTATAATATAAAATATAATTTTTAATAGATTATGTAATTTTTAAACAATATATATATATATATATATATATATATATATATATATATATATATATATGCGTGAACTTTTTTATAGTCAAATACATAATGTAGGTTAGAGCTTCTCCAATCTTGTGTAATATGATTAATCTATCTTCAAGTGCAGGAACATGAAGCTAAACTTAAGATAGGAAGAAAATGAAAATTAAAGTTTATATAAATTATTTTGTTAATATTAATACGAAATTTATTTAGGATAAAGACTCAAAAAAATTTATTCAACTTAATTATAGAAAATTAGGTAAGATAAGATTAAAAGAAGGGAGGAGGAAGAGAGGATTATAATATTTTTAATTGAATTGGGTAAATTGATTAAGTCAAATTAGAGGTTTGAAAATAAAAAGAAATAAAATCTTAAATTAGAATTTAATTTATATTAAATTTAAATACTAATTTAAATTAATATGAAAAGGGGTCAAAATTAAAAAAATGAGTTAAATAGTTGAATTAAATAATCAAATATTAATTGAAGAATGAGTATGATACATTCAAAATTAAAAATGAGAGGGGGAACTGAAGATAGAGAAATTAGCGGTAAGGAAGTAGACCCTGGGTTTCCAGGAATGACTCAGTTGATACCCGTCATCATGGTTGAAGTTATTAGGATGCTTTTCAATTTATGACTAGGGTGCAATGGATTTGAAGCAAGTATTTTAGATTTGTCAAAAAAAATAAGGTGTTTGAAAGAATGAGAGTGTTCGACAATGGCAGATTTTTCAATACGGTTATGGTTAGTGTCACCCATATGATCTGATCTTTTAGAATTCTTTTCAATTAATATTAATTAAATTCTAAGTCAAGATTTTTTTTCCTTTTATTTTCAAATCCCTAATTTGACTTAATCAATATACCCACTACAATTAAAAATATTATAATCTTGTATGTGGGGTCTTGGTTAAATGGTGATGAGGTGAGTTGTTAAGGTACTCATCACAGGTTTAATTCTCTTCCTTCTTTATTCTTTCTATCTATACACTTTTCTTATCTTAATCTTAGCTTGCCAATTCTGAAAATGGGTAAAGTGTTCACCGAAACTTCAAACTCTTTAATCATATTACACAATTTTCTAAAAGTTTTAATCTATAATATAAATATATATTTTGTATTAAAAATCGGAGAGAGCAGAGATACACACACAAATAAGTAATTTCTATATTCAAATTATCAGAGATACATCAAATATATATAGGTGAACTAATCCTAATCTTAGAGAGAGAAGTTGAGATAATCTCTCAACTTCCTCAACAAACCCAATCCAAGATATACTAAAGTAAGCATAATCCTAACTAATTCTAATACCCTCCCTTAATGCTTACTTTACAAAACATATAATAATTAATCACAATTACAACACTTTGAACTTTCGTCTCTTTGTCTAATCTGGTCTTCATTAACACATGTACCCACTCTGAGATCTCATAGAAAACGCTCTTTTCTCCACCATTTTCGAGCTACAATTCAACCCATTTAAAATACATTTGTTTCTGACCAGCAATAATGAACTTTGTAAGATCAACAGTATTGAAAACTCGGCTCGTCGGGGCTTCCGCGATAGAGCTGACAAGTGATGAACCATCCTATGGACCAATCACCATCTGTCGGATATTTCGCTTTCGGCTATCCATCAGTGGCTAGGCAAATGGTCTGAATACTGAATGTGTTCAAGAGTTAATCTAACAACTTGACCTGCTTGTAACCTGTAACGGATGCTCCTTGGCCCGTAGCACAACAAGATCAGCATATAACAAATTTCACACAATCAAATTAGCCAATTGTTCTCTCGTCCCTGTAGAACGTAGAGAACGACTAATTTAAATAATGCTAATTTGCTCAATAATTGGTTCTGCTTCAATAAACTATACACACCACTCAATATCAGAATTAACAAACTTAATAACCATTCTATTACATTAACCACAGTAAAATCCAAGGTCATGAACGAGCATCAATCGGGTTCTGCAGCGTGGTGGCAGACCACTAGGTTAGGGGACTGGCTCTCGAGAAGTCACGCTTAATTGTTCTGCGCCGTATCGAATCCCGCTGCTTATCTTATTTCTCACCTACCACAACCAAAATATGGGCAGTTTCAGTCTGAGCCGGATCCTCACAGATCACATGAAAGCCGTAGACGTAGTAATAGCCGTGGTGGGATACATTGTTGGCCTCGAATGTTGTCAACGGTGGCAATGGCAACGACGAACAAAAAAGCACGTCCCAACAATAATTACGCGCTGTCTGCTGTCATTTACAAAACTTAAAAACGTGGATGGCACCGAATCTGAAGGGAACTGTTGTACACTACGTATATATATATATATATATATATATATATATATATATACCCTCCAGGCTCCTCGATGACTCGGAAACTGCCAGATTCACACATAAGTAGGAAAGGAAAACTACACCATCGCACATACACATGTTCTAAAAACGTATTTGCTGAGGATGGCCCGGCGCCACGCGGTTTGGTCCCTTGCCGTCATCGCCAGTGAAACATCTGCAACCACTTTTACGACCTTTGCTCTGGTGTAGTTGGCGGATCGTAGGTGGAAGATTAGCAACTCCCACCCGTAGGCTAGCGCTATATCACCACATCTGTAACATCATGAACCATGTTCTACAGTCAGTTGACTGTCGTGGGCTTCATTCAAAACGCATCAGAATTTTCCAATCGATCTCGAGCTCCAATGCACAGATCAAATAGACTCGGATTCACGCGGCGACTCAGAAATCCCGCTCCCCAATTTGCAACGCAGCAACAGTGATAACCTGGGCAACAACTTTTACTGCGTTTTTGGTTGCTAAATTAGTGAATATAGCAGCGGCTTCATCTAGACTTTAAATATTCGATTGCTTCTGACCCGATTTGCACAGGCCTGGGATTTGGTCAGACTCTGGATGCCTATTTCGCTCTGAACTCATTCATTAGCTTCACAAATTCACCTTAGGCTATCCTACTAGTAAACACACAGCACAGAAATAAAAACTTCACACAACAAATACTTTATTTACAGAAAATTAGCAACACAGCTCTCACATCTTCCTGGCCTTCCCGTGAGGGAATCAATCCAGTTCTGGCTCTGATACCATATTAAAAATTGGAGAGAGCAGAGATACACACACAAATAAGTAATTTCTATATTCAAATAATCAGAGATACATCAAATATATATAGGTGAACTAATCCTAATCTTAGAGAGAGAAGTTGAGAGAATCTCTCAACTTCCTCAACTAACCCAATCCAAGATATACTAAAGTAAGCATAATCCTAACTAATTCTAATATTTTGCAAGTAATGATAATAAAAAAATTACACAAATAAAATAATATAATGATTAATCATTTATATATACTTTTATGTACTATGGTTCCAATTTGTAAATTATGCGAGATTATTTTCTTAATTATGTTTCTTTAAATAAACTTAGGGACAGATAAATGTTAACTTGTTTGCATTTTTTGAAATATATCTACTCAATAAAATTATTGAATGTTTTATATTTTAAAATTTATTATAATTTTAAAGAGGATGATTAGTGATTATGATTTAAAATTTATATTTTAAAAATTTCAATATATAAAATAAATGAGAAAAATTGTAAATTATAAATTATAAATTATAAATTTGTAAATTAAATTGTTTAAAATGTACATTTTTTAAATATTTAATTAAAATATGTTTTAAAAAATTATTAAAAATTTATTATTTTAAACGTATTTTATTGATGATGATGATGATTAATGTCTACTAAGACTAATGCGGCCTATCATACTTCAAGAAAAGAAAAAGAAAAAGAATCTAAGTGTGATTCTTCAAAATCTTGTTTCTATGATCAAAGAGAAGGGGAGGAAGTGCTCCAAGATTGTTATAGATGAGTTAGCTAAATAAGTCCAGAAGATTGGAAGTGTGGCAGATGTCAGGTAATTGAGAGCAGATGTGAGTACGATTCGGACAGTCTAAAAGGAAGTGCTTTTCATCTTCCACCTGCTTAGTATTGCAAAGCTGATAGATTTTATTATTCTAGGGAATCGTGGGAATAGACCACCACCCAATCTCGCTTCGAAGCTCATGAGAATTAATTCTTATCATAGTGATGCTCATTTTTTTCTTAGTGCTCGTCAACACAAACAGATAATTCTAGTTATCAAGGGTAAGATTGATCACTTCTTTACAGTATCTTAGCTTCCTTTTACCTTCCAGCTCCTTATCTTCCCACAACTTGCCTTAAACTTGGAGGTAATAGTATCTTTGACACTATTTTTCTTCCCATACTGATCTCCTCCTTAATTCCCCAATGGTTGAGCCAAGGCTTGGCATCCTTATGCTACCCGCGCTTGAGGCGAAGGTGGGGGCTTTGACTAAAGTTAGAAGAAATTTTTGGGAGCCTTTTGGATTCCATGTTGTAGATTTTCTTATTATACATCAGATATCTAAACATAGTTGTACTTTCAATGGGGGACAAACCAACTTTGATCAATAGGATAAGATAGGGAGTATTTCCCTTGATCTTTAGATTGTACGTTATGAATTGCTTTTGAATCATCTCAATTTTCCTCCATGACTTCCTGGATATATTGCATCCTTAAACTTCATAATTTTTTAAGATAATAGGGGTGACGAGAGTCTCAAATAGGAACCTCTTCTTACTCCAAATGTGAAGACCCACTAACTTACAATTTTTTTCAAGCTCATAATAAGCTTTCCAGCCTCCAATAATCATTTTCTCGATGTTATAATTCTATTTGAGTTGATGAGGGGAGTCAATACCCAAATATTTATAAGAAGAAACCTACTCTAAGTGTTGGCTATTATAAACGAAACTACCATGGGTGATATTTTTGGATCTAAGGATCATGACTTTAGTTTTGTCGTTATTGACTGTCATACTCGTCTTCGAGCAATATACATGAAGAGTCTTAAGCTGCTTGTCTAGGTCATCGTGGATTTTTACAAGAATAACGATAACATCAATATAAAGGATAAGAGTAATGATTACATGAGCAAGATCAGTTCCCTTGCATCCTGCAGTTTCTAGACATTCCTCTAGCTTATTCATGTATATGCCAAAATAGAAGAAAAGATAGATCAACACCTTAGAAATCAGCCTCTTCGAGGGGATAAACTCTTTTACATTACATAAATGAAAAATTCTTGGATGATACAAATGACAAAACCTCCTTTCTATATATAGGAGTCCATGGAGTTACAATATAATCTGAGCCGACCTAACAATAATAATGTAAGGGAAAAACAATAACAATTGTGGGCTTTTATGGGGCACAATAATAACAATATGGGGACTAAAGAGGTACAACAATAACAATAAGGGGGCTACACTAACCGTCAATAAGGGACTACGCTTGTAATATAGGGACCTAACATGCCCCTCTCCTTCAAAAAGTGTTGTCCTCAATGCTTGAGTAGTTATAGATGCTTCTGTAAAATTCTCATCCTCCCATGTGGAATATTCAGTGGGTAAGTTCTTCTACTTGATGAGATACTCTGAAATTGATCGATTTCGTAGCTGTCGATTTCTTGTTGTTGTGACTGCTTCAGGTTCCAATATGATTTTTCCTTCCTCATCAAGTTCTAGCAATATTGTTTGAACTGGAACTTTGTCACTTATAACCTTCTTCAAGCATGAAACATGGAAAACTCGGTGCACTCGGGAAGAAGCAAGAAGCTCCAATTTGTATGCCATAGTACCAATATTTTGCAACACCTTGTAAGGACCATAGTACTTTGCTGATAAATTATTATCCTTATTAGCTTACTTGAGGGACATTTGTTTGTATGGTTGTAGCCGTAAAAATACCCAGTCTCCTAAATCAAAACTCATCTTGCTTCAATGTTGATCTACCTGTTGTTTCATTCGATTTTGTGCCAAATTTAGGTTATCCTTTAAGAGTTGGAGAACTTGTTGTTGATGCTTGAAGTGATCTTCCATTTCTTGAACCTTAGACTTTTCTCTAAAATATGATGTGATGGACGTTGGATGATCTCCATAAAGTGCCATAAATGGGGTCATTTTTGTTGCAGTATGGAAGGAAGTGTTATACCACCATTCAGCCAGAGGTAACCACTTGACCCATTCTGTTTATTTATCAGATAAAAAACAACGAATATTTCCTTCCAAACATTTGTTCACTATCTCAGTTTTCCCATCGGATTGATGACGATAATATGATCTATGAGCTAGTTGAGTACCCAAACAAGAAAATAATTCCGTTGAAAATTTCTAGTGAAAATGGGATCTCTGTCATTGTTGGAGTAAGGTCCCTTCGGACCTCATTTTTGGGTAATTAATAAGTATTTTTTGTAGTTTTGAGTCATGTGCACTAAGAAATGCACAGGTCAAGGGGCTTTGCGGTGGGTCAAAGCCCCTTCATGAGTTGTAATGGGATAAAGGGTAAAACTAGAAGTCGCAAACCACAGTTTCTAGACCTTAGATGATCGCAGGCTAAGATATAAATAGAAGTGTAGATCGAGTTGGATAGGACAAGTTTTTGGTAAGATTATGATATTTTCTGAACTTTGAAGAGAATTTGTAAGTGTCTATGTCTGAAAGGCTCATGATGGCTGTGTGGACAGAGACCTTACTCCGGTTGTGTGCAGACCCTGTTGGCTCCGTGCATTGGTGAATCTAAAGAATTGTAAGTGGTTTTATGACTGTTGATGGATAAAGAAGTGTTTTGGATAATTTTGAGTACTAAATGCATCTGTGATATGTTTCTATGATCCGTTTTTGTATGATTTATGTTATTTGTGATAGGATTGGTTGCGTACATGTTTTACTGCTTAATATGAATGTTAGATGCATAGATCTATTACTGTAAGTCTTGAATATCACTTTATTAAGATTGTTGAAGGGATTGTGCAACCATTATCTGTGTGCGCACAGGGTAGCCTACCATGCGTAAATTGACCTAGATATGTTTTTGGTTAGGGCTTCTAGTGTGAAGGACAATCCACTATTATTATAGATCTGTGGACACCCACGTCATTTAATTCTCTCTCAGGGTGTGGAAACCTGGTTCTAGCACACCCCCCCCATATTGCTTCAGGTGATACTTTGACCTGCGCAAGTAGGTCACTGCCGAAAGGGCCTATAGTAAGAGGGTTTTGTTGGTTACGCTTAACTCTAAACCTGGGTCAGGACCCATCAAGAAAAAAAATTGTTAGAAGACTAGTTTGAGAAACAAATTCAAGAATTTTCCATTAAGGAAAGCAAAAGTAAGAAGTTGTCTACTTGTTGGAACAGGGTCCTCCAAAGGCTGCGAATTGGGACAATTTTGAGTAATTTTGTATAGTTTTGGCATGTTTTAGTCTAGCGCAGGGGTTTTGGGGTGGGTCAAAGCCCCAAAAGTATTGTAATGGGTCAAAGGGTAGACCTAGAAGTCCGAAAACCACGGTTTGCAGACCACGGGAAAGATTAGGCTAGATCGTTATAAATAGAAGGAAATTTTGAGTCACTAGGTAGGCATGAACCAAGATTGGTGTGACTTACAATTTAGTAGATCTATTTGGGTTATTGGGGAAAGGAATCCTATTGGCTGTGTGTGCAAAGATCCTTAGTCCTGTTGTGTGCGGACCTTGCGACTATGTGCGCAGGTTGGGTTTGGGTATTGTAAAAGGATCTGAAGGATTAATGAAAGTGAAAGGTTGTTGGAATATCTGAATCTGTTAATGTGAATCTATGATATCTACTATGTTATGGTTCTATGTTAAGATACTGTGTTGTTTGCTTATGCTGCATTGACATTTGATCTGGATTTGTCTATTATATTTTATGCAAGAACATTTGTGATAGTTGCGTGAATTTATGATATGTTGATTACTGTGATTGTAATTGGTATTGTGCATGTGGATGCGAAGGGATCTATAAATCTGGGTTCTGTGATATATGATCTAGTAATTGAGGAGTCGAACACAGCTCTGCTTGACTTACCTAGCCTCTCCCAGGATGTGGAAACCTGGTTTCAGCACCCTCCCATACTGCTTCGGGTGAGACTTTGGCCTGCGCAAGCAGGTCACTTCTGAAAGGGCCAGTATTATAGGGGTTTTTTGGAAAACCTTAACCTCCAAACCTGGGTCAGGACCCCTCGAGCCAACAAATGGTTCCATTGCTGGGACCAGGAGCATTTTGAGAGAGGGATCGGGTAATTCCAAGGATGTACTGGAAACCTGAAATAAAATAGATTGATGAATGGCTTGAATAGCAAGTTCAGGAATTCGCAGTATAAGAAAACCGTAAGAGGTTGACAACCGAAGAGTGGAAGAGTAAGTATATTTTCACGGAGTTCTATGAGATTTTCTTTGTAACAATTTCGATCGAGCTCCAGGAGTGGCTCGCAAGGTTGGTCAAATTTCAGAAGTGTTGGAAGGACCAGTGGGTCACACGGTGGACCCCTGAATTGATCCAGCAGTTAGAGAAGATTGATAACACCATCACTCACACGGTGGACCACTAGGTGGACAGTTTGCTAGGAGGGTTCGTAACAGAATTTTCCATCGATCAGTTCGTCTCCTACTCTGAAGCAGAGTGAAGATTCTTCAAGGGTTTCCGGGGTAAGTTTTTCAAGACCTTACCATTACTAATTAAGATATTACTGTGCAAAAAGAGTACTATGTGTAGCCACACTGAATGAATGACCTCTGATCTGGATGGGAGTATGACACAAAGTGGCAAATACTATCGAACCAACCAAGAAGGAGATAGATCTGTCTACAGTCCAGTAAGAGAAGAAGTTGTGCAGAGTCCTCTAGCCACAACACTTTCAAACCAACATAGGGGTAAGAATTCACCTACACCTCCGCCACCACCGGAAGACGACATGGTTGCACACATGAAGTTGCCTACCTTTAAGGGTGTGGGAGATGAAGACATGGATCAGTTCTGGTTTGTCACAGAATCGGTATGGATTGTGCAGAATGTAGCTAGTGATGCGGTGAAGAGGGCACAACTGTCCCTTGCCTTCGAAGGAAGAGCTTTGGACTGGTACATGGGATACATTGGCCAGCATGCGAATGCAACCATTGAAGATGTTAAGAACGCCTTGAAACAACAGTTCAAGAAGCCTAAGTTCTACTCTCAAATAGTGGTTGATCTAAAATATTTCAAGAAAGGGCCTTCTGAGTCTGTGTGGGAGGTCGATCAGTGCCTAAAGAAGGTGATCAGAGAATGAGGATTTCAGTATGGTGACAGACAGCACACAGAATGGTTCATTGCTGTGTTTTTGCCTCACTTGCACATACCTATGAGTCACCAAACTTTTGAATCGCAGGAAAAAGCTTTGGAGGTCACTACGAAGTTAGAAGATGCACCCAGAGATGATACCCAGCTGAGCATCCAACAGATCCAAGGAAAATTGGAGGCGATGCACATGGAGATCCAGAATTTGCGAAAGGAGCGAGGAGCAGAAACTAGCCCCGAAAGATGGTGCATACGATGCAGGACGAATGGTCACACCAAGGATAACTACCCTCTGTTAGCAGACTATATGCAGGCTGGGGGACCTAGTCCGTTGCACCCGAGGGATGTTACAGGATCAAGTGGGCCGGCGCTGTGGTGTGATGATTGTCACGTTGCGGGGCTGCACAACACAAACCACTGTCCCCGCCTTGCTACATATGTCTGAGAAGTAAAGCAGTAATGGTGCAGGTTCTGCAGGTCGGCAGGACACGATGAAAAAAACTGTTGGACGTATGATTTAATTATCAATCGAGGGAACCTCTATAGGGTACAGTCGGATCCATCCTCGCCAAGATCCCTCTCAAGCACAGGTGGCTCCCCAGCCAAGGGAAGGGGAGGCGGAAGAGGTGGAATTGCAGGTCGGGGACAATGGCAACTAATCTGTTATAATTGTGGAGAAGTAGGACACTTTTCTAGGGACTATCCAAACCCTACAAGGCAGTCCTACCAGTATTGTAGACAGCTGGACCATGCGATTGAAGACTGTCCAATCTTGATAGCAAAGATGCAGGAGAAACAGTCGACACCTATGTAGAATGTGGAGAGGGTTAAGGCTGAACTGTGAGACAAATGTCCAAGCGTGAATGTCGTAACATGCAGTGGGATGGCCACCGAGGGGTCTAGGGAGAAGACTGCGACCGAACCTCTGATCCGACAAGTAGTTAGCATATAGGAAGGTTTGGCTCTAAGAAAGGAAAAAGAAATGGTTGTCACAGCTCGCAAAGACTTTGCAGAGGCATCTACTTCGCAGCTGCTAGGATACCTCAAGGTAGATGAGGAGGTCAAACCCTTTTTACAGGCATGTATGAAGCTGCTGCACAACCCAAAGGTTGTGGAAAATCTTCAGGCATTAATAGATAGTTGCGCAGCACGACCTAGCCCCCCTTCAGAAATCAAGGACGTACACAAAATATATAGATATAAGAAACACACTGGTAGGGAGATGTGGTTAACTGCGCAGATCGGTGATTACGAGATGAATCAGGTTATTTTGGACCTAGAGTCAGATGCGAATGTATTACATAAACAGACTTGGAAATGAATGGGGGAACCTAAGTTGGAATGGTCCACTATCCAGCTGCGTATGGCCAATCAGCAGAATATCGTACCCTTGGGGAGACTATCGAAGATCTTCGTGGATATCGCAGGAGTCAAGGTTTGGGCTGATTTTGAAGTCATTCAGATTGTAGAAGATGCATACCCTACCTGTGCTTCTAGGGTAAGGCTGGGCCATAGATATGGGAGGTATCATTAACCTGAAGAAGAGAAGCATGGTGTTTGAGAATAACAGTACAAGGGTGATAGTACCATTAGATCCTACGGAAGGAGAACAATACACCGAGCCAGTGCATGAAAAGGAGGAGGTGGATCACATCTATAAGTTGACTGTGCAGGATGAAGATTGGATCAACCCCATGGTGGACGAAGTACTATGCTGGGAAAAGGATAGTGAATTCTTCTCCAACTCTGACGAGGAGATGGAGAACTAGCACAATCGGTTACATGAGGTCTCTGAGCTGCGATGCCTTCAGATCACAAAGAACTTCCACTGGATTCCCTCAAAGGTAAGAGATCTACCCTATTTTGATGGTTCTGGTAACATTAGGGACTTTTTGCAGGCATTTGAGGCCGAGGTTCCGAAAGAACGAAAGTTATGGGCCCTTAACGTAGTTATGCGTGCTACCCCTGCACGATGGTGGGATATGCATAAGGGAGCATTCCAGGAGTGGGAGGATTGTCGAGATATGATTCTCCTACGATTTGAGACTCCAGTAGAGGTGCGGGTCAAGATGTTACTTGGCCCAGGGGATCTGCATGAACACATGGTTGCATGGATGATAATGTGGGGCAAACAAACTACAGAAGAGTGGGTTCACTTCTTCATTCATGCGTTGGGACCAATCCCTACTGTATGGTACCTGGATGCAGAGCTACATCAACGCAACCTCCATTGGGAAACTTTGAAGAGTGACTTCATAGGAGAATTCAGACTGATAGGGGGTTCCGAGGCGCTTGACAAAACTCTGCAAGACATAGATACATTTGTGTTTGGAAAATCTGACTCCTCTGCAGTATCCAGGGCGTCGACATGGGAAACGCAGATGTAGGATATTGTCAAATGCCGCAGCTTGGCAAGGGAAGAAGGTGAAGATGATCCGCGGTCTGTCTCTATCCCGGAGTCGGAAGGGGAGCGCGCTATTGAAGGACCTCCACTGCAAGAAATCGATGTCACTAAGCCTCTCAAGTTGCGTGAAGTAAACATTGGGACGACAGAGCACCCTAAGTTGGCTAAGATTAGGGACTAATAGGATGAGGATACAGTAGGAAAAGTAGTTGAATTACTTATAGAATACCAAGAATTGTTCCCAACAAAGTTTTCAAAGCTGAAGGGGATCACGAGGGACTTAGGGGTCATGCATATCACTCTCAAACCCGATGTGCGGCCCATAAAGCAGCGACCTTATAGGTTGAACCCAAAGTATAAGCAGAAGGTCAAGGATGAACTTGATAAAATAATTGTTGCCAGCGCCATCAAACCTGTTGAACAATCAGACTGGGTCACTCCAATGATGGTTCAGGAGAAGAAAACTAAGGGGGAGATTCGGATCTATGTGGACCTGTGCAAGTTGAACGATGCCTGCATTCATGATCCATTCCCGACACCATTCTCAGACGAAATCTTAGATAGTGTGGGAGGACAGGAAGCATACTCCTTCACGGATTGGTTCTCAGGATACCATCAAATCAGAATCACAACTAAGGACCACAACAAAACCACGTTCGCCACTGAGTGGGGATCTTTTCAGTACCGTTTGGACTAAAAAATTCCCCTACTATCTTCTTGTGGGTCATTGTCGCAGTATTCAAGGAATTCATCCACAAGTTCCTCGAGGTATATTTCAATGATTGGACTATCTTTGGCTTGGTAAAGGCACACGTATCAAACCTGCGCATGATGTTGGATGCCTGTCGGAAACACTAGATTTCCCTAAATATCAAGAAGTGTATCTTCTGCGTACCCTTCGGAATCTTGCTTGGCCACATAGTCTTTCGGCAAGGACTGATGGTAGATCCTGCCAAAATCGCAGTTATTATAAACTTGCCAATACCAACCACGGAGAAACAGCTGCACTAGATCCTTGGACACATGGGCTACTACAGGAAATTCATTCAAGGTTATGCGCTGATTACTGCCCCTATGGAAAAATTTCTCAAGAAGGATGTGTCGTTCTTTTGGAATGACGAATGTCAAAAGAGCTTCGAGTTACTTAAAGAAAATATGGTGTCAGCACCTATTCTCATCTTTCCTGATTGGGAGAAGGTATTTCATGTTCACGTCGATGCATCGGGCATTTCCCTCAGGGCTATCCTTATGCAGGTGAGAGAAGGAGATATTGACCATCCGGTTTCCTTTGCAAGTAGGAAACTCTCTGGTGCAGAACGCAACTACTCCACCATAGAGCGGGAGGGATTGGCCATGGTCTACGCTTTGTAGAAATATCAGCATTACTTGTTAGGAGGACACTTCAAAATGTTCACAGACCATTCAACTTTAAAGTACCTAGTAAATAAGCCTGTGTTGGGGGGGAAAATATGTCGATGGCTACTGCTATTTCAGGAATATGACTTTGAGATCATCGTCAAGCCAGGAAAGTTGAATGCTGGGCTGGATCACCTGTCCCGAATAGAGAGTGGTGAGGAGCCAATCGACTTGGAAGCTAGATTTCTTGTTGTGCAGCTATTTGATATTAAGGTAGTAGATGCACACTTCACTGATATCATTCAATTCTTGACTATTGGGACAGCACCTCCAGAGTACTCTGTACAGCAGAAAAAAGAGCTAGTCACCCGGGCAGCAGATTTTACCATCATCGCAGGTCATTTATATAAGATGGGAGCAGATGAAGTATTGCAGCGATATGTTTTGGAGCATGAAAGGCACACTATCTTGGCAGAGGCTCATGAAGGAGTAGCAGGAGGTCACTACACAGGGAAAGCAACAGCGCAAAATATCTTGAGAGTTGGGTTATGGTGGCCAACCCTTCATAGTGATGCCCACGATTATTGTAAAGCATGCGATACATGCCAATGAACAGGGAGGTTTTCCCGCAAAGATGAAATGCCCCTTCAACCACAAATGGATCTACAAGAATTTGATAAATGGGCTATCGATTTCATTGGGTCTATCAACCCACTAGGGAAGAAGACGAGTGCGCACTACATTATCATTGCCACTGATTATGTCACTAGGTGGGCTGAAGCACAAGCAGTAAAGGATTGTACTGTGGATACTTCTGCGCATTTCATCTTTGAACAAATCCTAACCAAATTTGGATGTCCAAGATCCTCATGAGGGACAGAGGTATGCACTTTGTTAATGAAACAATCCAAGCTTTAACCGAGGAGTTCCAAATCCATCATGTGAAGAGCACACCATATCATCACATGCCAATGGTGTGGTTGAAGCTTTTAATAAAATATAAGAGCAAGTAATGACAAAGGTATGCAATGCTGATCGCAATGATTGGGATGTGTGCATCCCATCGGTCCTCTGGGCCTATCGAACAACCTGCAAGAAGCTAACAGGAAAAACCCCATTCCGGATGGTTTATGGTAAATAATCTATTATGCCCATGGAGTATATTGTTCCTAGTCTGCGTATCGCAGCATTTAGGAACATGGCATAACTTGATATCATGGAGGAGCGATTAGCGCATCTTATGGCTTTGGAGGAAGATCGGTTTCTTGCGAATTTCCATCAGCAAGTCCAGAAGGCCTGCAATAAAGCCTGACATGATCGACATATTCACCAGAAGACATTCATGGAGGGTGAATTGGTCCTCTTATACGATATCCAATTTTCAAAGCATCCCGGAAAGTTCCGACAGCATTGGCTTGGTCCCTACATAGTTAAGGAGATCACAGATGGCGAAGCTGTTAGGTTAGCTACTCTGTGCGGTGATATGCTACCAGGCTATGTCAATGGTACTCGACTCAAACCATATCGAATCAAATGAATATATGACCGGAGTATCCATATAGGTGCAGGTGGAGACCCACCACCACGGTGACTCAGGACGGGTCACAAGATTGTGTTGGGGGACTGTTGGAACAGGGTCCTCCAAACGCTGCAAATTAGGAAAGTTTTGAGTAATTTTGTATAGTTTTGGCATGTTAGTCTAGCACAGGGGTTTTGGGGTGGGTCAAAGCCCCGAAAGCATTGTAATGGGTCAAAGGGTAGACCTAGAAGTCCACAAACCACAGTTTGCGAACCACGGGAAATATTAGGCTAGATCGTTATAAATAGAAGGACATTTTGAGTCACTCGGTAGGCATGAACCAAGATTGGTGTGAATTAGAATTTAGTAGATGTTTTTGGGTTATTGGGGAAAGGACTCATGCTGGCTGTGTGCGCGGAGATCCTCAGTCTTGTTGTGTGCGCAGCTGGGTATGGGTATTGTAAAAGGATCTGAAGGATTAATGAAAGCGGAAGGTTGTTGGAATATATGAATCTGTTAATGTGAATCTATGATATCTGCTATGTTATGGTTCTGTGTTAAGCTACTATGTTATTTTCTTATCCTGCGTTGACATCTGATCTGGATCTATCTGTTATATTTTATGCAAGAACATTTGTGATAATTGCGTGAATTTATGATATGATGATTACTATGATTGTAATTGGTATTGTGCACATGGATGCGAAGGGATCTATAGATCTAGGTTCTGTGATATACGATCTGGTAATTGAGGAGTTGAACACAGCCCTGCTTGACTTACCTACCCTCTCCCAAGGTGCAGAAACCTAGTTCCAGCACCCTATCATACTGATTCGGGTGAGACTTTGGCCTGCGCAAGCAGGTCACTGCCGAAAGGGCCAGTAGTATAGGGGTTTTTTGGAAAACCTTAACCTCCGAACCTAGGTCAAGACCCCTAGAGCCAACACTACTAAATATTGGAAACAGAAGTATATTTTCACAGAGGTTAATGAGATTTTCTTTGTCACCTTTTCACATGAATTACAAGAGTGGTTATCAAGGTTAGCTAAGTTCTGAACCTGCTAAAAGGACGATAAGGTCACTCAGTGGACACCTGAGTTGATCCAAAAATTAGAGAAGACTTATCACTCCATCCCCCACACTGTAGATCATTAGGTTGACAACATTTTGGGTGGGTTTGTAACAGAGTTTGTAGTAAATCAGTTTGTGTCATATTCTAAAGTTGAAAGGAGGTTCTTTAAAGGACTGAGAGGTAAATTCAGATGCTCTCTGCCTTTGCTGATTAAGATGCTATTTTGTGGAAAGGGTTTTTTGTGCAGTCACACTAAGTGAATGACCCCAAAAAAGCTATAAAGCACTATGCGTAATGGAAAGTATCTTTGGGTTAACCAGAGAGGAGGAAAATCTATATACATCCCTCTGAGAAACTCGCCTGATAGTGACACAGAGAGTGGTGAGGCTACACGCACCGGAGGTAGCCCTCCTGCTACTCCACAGTCGAATTCACACAGGGGTAAGACATCTCCTACCCACCTCACCACCACTAGGAGGAGATATGGTTGCACATATGAAGCTACCAACCTTTGAGGGTATGGGAAATGAGGACATGGATAGGTCTTGGTTTGTTGCAAATGCAATATGGACTGTGCAAAATGTTAACAATGATGTTGTCAAGAGAGTGCAACAAGCTATGGCATTTGAAGGTCGTGCACTGGATTGCTTTATGATATATCTGACTCAACACACTAATCCTATTGTTGATGAGATCAAGAACGCTTTGAAGTAGCAATTCAAAAAACCAAAGTCCTACTCACAGTCTGTAATCAAGTTGAAAGATATCAAACAGGAGCCAAATGAATCTATTTGGGAGTCGGATCAGTGGCTAAAGCGCACTATCAGTAAGGGAGAATTTATCTATGATTATAAGCATCATAAAGAATGGTTTATTTCCACATCTGTGCGGGCCTATGAATCAGCAGGATATTGACTCTCAGGCCGAAGCTCTTGAATTTTCCATGAAACTGGAAGTCGCACCTAGAGTTGACGACCAATTCGAAACTTTGAAAATAAAAAATCAATTGGAAGTGATGCACTTGGAGATCCCGAAACAGAGGGAAGGAAGTTGGCACAGATTTATGGTGTATACATTGTAAGGGTTCCGGTCACACAAAATATGAGTGTACCTTGTTTCAAGATTACATGCAAGTAGGAGGGCCAAATCCATTACACCCCAAGGATGTTATAGGACCGAGTGGTACTCCCACGCTGTGTTGCATTGACTATAAGGTATTTGGACGACATGACACAAACCATTGCCCTTGATTAGGAAGTTATGTGCTAGAACTAAAGCAGCAATGGTGTAGGTTTTGCTCTTCTGTTGGCCACGATGAGCACCACTTCTGCACATTCGAGCTAATGATGGACAATACCAACCTCTATAGAGTACAGGCCGACCCATCTTCCCCAGCATATCCCTCTAGGCATGGTGGATCTCCAACCAAACAAAGGGGAAGAGGGAGAGGTGTAGGTGCAGGTCGTGGAAGAGGACAACTAGTTTACTATAACTATGGAGACGTTGGACACTATTCACGTGATTGTTCAAACCCTACGTGACAGTAGTACAGGTATTGCAAAATATTTAATCACGTTATTGAAGATTTTCCTATTTTGATGGCTAGAATTCAAGAAAATCAATAGCAGACGCCTACGCAGAACATACAAATGGTTAAATTTGAGCCGCGAGATGATGACCCAAGTGTAAACATAATTACACACAGTGGTGCTGCCACCGGAGAAGATGAGGGAAATAATTTTGATGCAGAGCCTTTGATCAGGAAGGCCTCAGAAAAGAAGGAAGGACTCAACCTACAAAAGGAAAAGGAAACTTTTGTAGAATCTAGGAAGGATTTTGCTATTGCAGGTGCATCCACATCCAATTCAATCATGGAAGAAAAGATTGATGATGAAGTCAAACCTTTCCTGCAAGCTTGCATTAAGCTATTTCTTAACCAGAAAGTAGTAGAAAACCTTCAGGCTCTGATAGATAGCTACGTAGACAAGGAGTTGACTCGAATTGAGATTAAGGTTGTGAACAAGATCTATAAGAAAAAGAAGAGAAATGGTCGAGAGATGCGCATGACAGTGCAAATTGGAGAGAATGAGAAGGATCAGGTCATCTTGGACTTAGGGTCTGATGAAAACGTTCTACCTAAGAAAACCTGGAAAAATATGGGCGAACCAAAGCTGTAATGTTCCACCATTCATCTACGCATGGCTAATCAACAGAAGATCATTCCACTTGGAAGATTCCCACAGGTTCTGGTAGACATTGCTGTGGTAAAGTTACATGTAGATTTGAAGTAATACAAATAGTGGATAATGCAGAACCCTACCCTGCACTACTAAGGCTGGACTGGGCCATCGATATGGGAGGCATCATCAACTTGAATCGCATGAGCATGATCTTTGAAAATGATGGTAGTCGGGTTATAGTACCTCTGGATCCGGCAGAAGGAGAGAGATATACAGAACTAGTGTGTGAAGGAGATGATGTCAACCATATCTACAAGCTGACTATGTAGAGGGAGAGAGATACACAAAACTAGTGTGTGAAGGAGATGATGTCGACCATATCTACAAGCTGACTGCGTGGGATGAGGATTAGATCAACCCTATGGCTGATGGGATGTTGAATTAGGAAAGTGTTGCGTAAGCAACAACCCCCATCTTATTTAATATTAGTAATAATACTAAATAAGTGGGGACCCTTAGTCAAAAAATCCAAAAAAAATAATTAGTATTTATTTCCTTTCTCAAATAAAACTTACTATCATAACTTAGGGAAATTCCTTTGAAAATATTTAAAATAAACCTAAGTTTATGATAGATCAAAACATAATCTTTCTTTGAAGAAAAATACCGCATCCATCGCAAAAAGTGGATATCCTTTGTAAAAACAGAATCTTTTAAAATTGCGATTCGGTGATATTGCGATTGCGTGATCCCAAAAAAATATACATTAAAGTATTGATCGCAAACCGCATATCGCAGAAAAGTTGTTTGATAAGTTATATTTTGTGAAATTGCGATTTCACGATTTTGCGATATTGCGATTTCGCGAAGATATTAGACTGCGATATGTGGATGTTGCGATTTGTGATGATTGCGATCCGCGTTATTGCGATTTTGCAATATTGCACAGCAAATAGCAGATTCTTCTAAGCGCGTTGTCCAAAGTAAATCTTTTCATAAATAAATATCCGTTATGCGCTTTGATGTCAAAATTAATGAATGGATTGTTAATCATTGATGGAAAGGATTTTGTTTTGATTGAAAGGTTGTTTCACGTTTTTATCCGCCTTCAGCATTTAAAACTATCCCGTCACCTTTCTCATCTCATTACTCTCACTTAATTCGTAACACCGCAGGCGCGAAGGAGCAGAAGACTATACAAAGCATTCACAGAGCATTATGGGTAAGAAAGAGAAAGTTTCGAGTGCTGAAAACAAAGAGATGGCTTCCCTGTATGCGGATACTGCTTGCAATAAGGACGTCGGTATCACTACCTGGGAGGGCATGCACAATCTGCTCGAAGAAGAAAATCCCAGGGTAATGGAAGTCGCGGCTACTGCTGGATCAAGTAATTCCTCTGAAGCGTCTCTTACGAAATTGGCTTGTTCATTTCTTCACAGAATAGCAGCAAGACCGAGAATTCTTCCGTATACAGATATGATAAAATGGGTGCTGGATAACACCGATATTTCGGACAGGAAATTTAGAACTCCAGGACAAGAACTCATCGGGTCATTCACTACAGAAGATTTGAGGCTTATGTATCACTTACCGGAACCTCAGGCGACTTACAACAAACAATTTATGGAGAAATTCGCCAGAGAAAATGCAAATTTGGCGGAATGCACCAAGGAATGGACCAAAGAGAGGAACCATTGAAGAAAAACAAACACGGTATGTACAGTACTGGTTCGCTCACATCTCCATATTGTTTTGCTGCTGCTATGTTATGCAGGCTTTTTGGAAAGCCTGACATAAATATGGTCTTGCCTGAATGGCTCCCTTTGTTGAATGCTGTTGTTAACGCTACAATTTTAGACTGGGCCAAAATCTTGTGTGATAATTTAGCCGCTGCCATTTTCAATTACCGGTCTAAACGAACTATTTCCTAGAGGATTTATCCTCCTTTTTATCTATCTACCTATGTTATGGATTCAATTTGTTTTGTTTCTAAATTCCCTTTGATGGGTTGGCAATGGACAATTCATGATCCCTTGCCTATTCATGTCTATCACAAAGAGTTGTGGGAATCAAAGTTTGTTCCTCATTTTTACAAAATTTTCCATGGCATAATGATGCCTCTGTACATAATATTGTATAATAAGTATGCTCCAAGGTTATCCCCGGAAGCAGAAGTCGACATTCTCCCTGTCGCAAGATGGTTTGGAGAAGAGTTGTTTACTTATGTGAGGGTTTTTGGAAGCTCTGCTTCCCCCCATGTTTTACCCCTGTATGTTCCGGATAAACTTGTAGCTCGGG
The DNA here is from genome assembly GCA_034641835.2 of Pinus albicaulis. Lineage (NCBI taxonomy): Eukaryota > Viridiplantae > Streptophyta > Pinopsida > Pinales > Pinaceae > Pinus > Pinus albicaulis. The sequence continues at coordinate 184,930,199 of CM076571.1, read as the reverse complement.
AGATTGCTTATCAAACCTCTGGTGAAGGAGGTTTGACAAAGGAATTAAAGGAGAAGAAGAAGGGCATTTGGCCACAATTTCCCGTAGCTTGTGGAGCATTTTCATTGTTTGATGTTGGTCACGCATTCAAAGAGGTAAGCAATATTACATGCTTACAATTGTTCAAGTTTTCGAGAAGGTTATTTGATCCAATTGATGTTGTTAAAAATTTCACCACTGCAATCAAAGTAAGAGTGTTTTCTGGAGAAGAAGATCCTTTTGATGATATGTTTCAAACAAAATGTTCATTTAAAGAAGTTTTGCATTTAGCTCAAACACATTTATCCCCAGAATATTTTCAGGAATTTAAAGTTTACAGAGAGAGAAGACTAACTACTATCCCTTTGGAAAATTTACGCTTGGAACCCGCAAGGGAACCAACTCCTAGTGTCAGTCTTAGTGGCAGCTCAGATACAGAAAAGTCTAAGTCGAAGTCTGACAAAGAGACTTCTGAGCGTTCTAAAAAGATTGATAATGATGAAAGATTAGTGAAATATGCAGCTCAATCAAAAGAGCTTTCACAACAACAAACTTTTACCACTCCATAGTTGAATCTTCCACCTCTCAATGTACAACAACCGACAGTCAGGACTGAATTAGACAAAGAATGGGAAACTTTTAATCAATTGCTTAATGTGGAAGGACAAAATATACAGACCCCTGTACAGACAACAAAATTTTTGAGCACAGGAATAAGTGGCAATGTCACAGAAACTGAGCATATACCTATCACTCCCTCTTCTGAAATTGTACTCAATATAGAGGACATTCCTCCTCTAGATGTATTCTACAGCCCGCAGTATAAAGCAGTAGTGAGGAAGCAAAGGAAAAAGAGAAAGTTAGAGAGCTCAATCTCTACTGAGGCAGAACAATTAGATGTCTTATGGAAGGATCCTACTACGGATCCAACTGACAATCTTGCCAATTTATCTCAGATTACAGGAGCTTATGCCTCCGCAACTATTGATAAAGCATCTAAAGTAAAGCTATTATTAAATGAAAAAGAAGATCAGATACAAGTTCTGCAACAAAAATTGCAACAAGCCCATGCTAACAGTGAAGCACATATAAAACTTGAAGAGTTACAACAAGAGCTTCAACAGATGCAGATTGGATATCAGAAAAGTTTGGCAGATAAAGAGAAACAAATACAGATTATCCAAGAGGAGCACAAAGATGACCCTAAGCTTCCAGAGTTTATTTCAGAGTCTGTTTCTTTGAAAAAACAACTACTGCAACAACAAGACATATTATGCCAGAAAATCTCGCAATACAACTCTTTTTGTCAAGAAAGTGATAAAATCACTAATCATGTCGTAGAATTACGACATTATTATGATTTAACTAATGAAAGAGTTACTAATTATATGGCATGGAAAAAGATAGAGGAAGGAAGAAGAGCAGGAGCACCGATCATCAATGATAGTCATAAAGAACTGCTCTTCAACAATTGGGATGTACAGCTCAGAGAAGCAGAAAAAGCAGCAGAGGAAGCAGCTACAGCAGCAGGAAATATTACTGATTGTGTAAATGAAAATTTGCACAAAGTTAATTTGATTTCAGAAATTATTCCGGGACACCTTCCGCAAGCACAGCAATTGAAAACAGAATGGAGGCAAAAGGCTGATGAAAAGGCAAAGTCAATTCAAGGACTGACAAGATTAAACTGGGATTCTTACTGGACATATCTAGTGAAACCACACAGTCAATGCAGTGCGCTTAATTGCATCATTAATTCTTCTGAGAAGATTGCTCCTACACTTGCCGATTCTGTCTTTTCGGGGCAGTTGAAATCTGAAGTCGGCCAACCACCTCTTCTCAAAACAATGATGGATGCTTGCAAGATCAAAGATCAAATTTATAAGTAGATAGTTGATAGTCTTTATTTTTATATTTAGTTTTAGTTTTACTATATTTTTGCCTAGAAAAAGGACGATCATTTAAACCGAATCCTAAATTTTTGTAATAAACTATTTTTAGATTTTAGTTATTAGTATTTAAACCCTTCTCATGCATTTAGAGAAGGGTCCTGAAATTTGTCAAAAACTTATCCTCGGAACATGCACTTCTGCACCCTAAGAAGAGGTTTTGATAAATGAATGGAACGAGATTTATTGATATTTGTGTCTAATATCTGTTACTGATGTTGCATTTCTGTACTCTTGATAGATGTTGGATTAAGAAAGAGATAAATCATTATTGCTTCTAGCTCATGAGTAGAACCAGTTATAAATGGTATTTTTATCTCTTAACTGTTTCTGTTTCTGTGTTAAAAGTGATATTTATGTTTAGTTGTTTATATGTTAATGTTTGAATATTTGAGTTATCATTTGGCATTTTTGTACGGTGATAATTATTTATTTATGCTTGATATATGAATAGCTTAATATGCGATATGTTTTCCACAACTGTTTCATCTAACTTTTTATGTGAAATAGTTTATCTTTATTGAATTCTTTTCTCATAATAATTGAATGATCTTTATTATCAATTGTTATCTGAAATCCTTTTAGATCGCATATATTGAAAGATTACATCCCGGGTTAGTTTAGAGTTAGATATTTCTTAGAATATAGTTTGCATATGAATAGATTAGAAATAGATTAAAAGCATTTTACTTAGGAATTTTAGAAAAAGAAATATCAAATCTCAAATACACACACACATATTGGGAAAGCTGGTCCCATTGTCCCCGATCGGACCCACTACACCAAACGGAAAAGGAGTCTGCTAACCAAGGTCGGACCGGGTGGGTATCCCCTTGTTGTAGACCCGATTTTCGGTGCTTCAACGAAAAGGGGATAACTCATGTTTTAAGATTTGGATGGAGAAATGGAGAACTCGCGGAATCGTCCGCATGATGTTTTTTCACTGTGCTACCTCAATATCACTAAAAATTTGCGATGCATCTCCTTTGAGGTAAGATAATTTCCCTATTTTATGGTTTTGGTAGTGTTGTATTAATTTTGGTAAAGTTGGAAAAGGTTTTCCCGGAAGAGCTGAGGTTTTGGGCACTTGATCTTGCCATGCGCGCAACTCCGGCACATTGGTGGGATACACACAAAAGGAGATTTAAGGATTGTGAGGAATGCAACAGAATGATGAGTTTGTGCTTTGAGCAGCCTACTATCCCACCACTTGAGATTTTTTATAGCCAAGGTGATCCACGTAAAGACCTTGCCACGTGGATGGAGGTTTGGAACAAGAAGACCAGGACTGAATGGGTTCACATGTTTTTCCGTTCATTAGGACCAATCCCTACAACATGGTATTTGGATATGGAGCTACACCGAGGGACTCACCATTGAAATACAATGTGTAAAAGTCTTATGTCAACCTTTCGCCTGGCCAGTGGATTGGAGGGATTGGACAAAGCCCTGCAGGATATAGAAGCACTTGTCTTTGATGATTCTCGTCCTCGGATAGAATGTGTTGTGCCAGCATGGGAAGCGCAGATGTAAGACATTTTCC